>JANHGL010014709.1:0-23761 GCA_024611195.1 Ceyx melanurus | reverse complement strand
AGTGTGTAACAACTACTTTTATTACACACAAACTTATCAAACTGCAACATCTAAACCAAACGAAACCTCACCCTTACACCAAACATGTTTTAAAGAACAGTGGGGGGGGGGGCAAGAAAAAAAAAAAAAAAAAAAGGGACTTCTCCTTTCTTGGCCAGAAAAGCTTTTATGAACCATTTATTTTTCAATAATAAAAATTAATTATATAATACTGATGTAACCATTGCTTGAGACCATGACTCAGTACTACAGGCAGTGCTAAAGAGAGGACTGGCAGAACACTTGAGCAGGCAAATACAGCAGCAGCATCTTCAGAAACAACAACCATTAACATTTACAGCTGTGCATATCACTGACCAATTTATCAATCTAGTCGGAGCACACTACATTTCTGAAAGGTTAAGAACATACTCTGAAAGGCTCCAGTGTATTCACATTCTACAGTGCAATCCAGGACTGCAGCGCTGCATTTTAAACTCAGTATTTTACAATCTGGAAAAGCTGAAATTTAGAAAGATCTCTCACATTATTGCCTTTTTAGAAAGCTTTCAGTAAAACATGTTTTTCACACAAAACATAAACTTTCCAAAGCAAACCGAGCTATCATTATTAATGGAATTCCAGATGAGCGTTACCCGTTATCACAATCATCCTTTTCAATAGGGGGAAACCTCTCTATAATGTTATTAGTAAAGTAAAAGACATTAAAAGAAGTTCAAATGTCAGATTGGCTCAGGCTGAGCTAAGCTTTAGTTTTAAGTAGTGTATAGCGATTGTGCAATGTCAAAGCCCACTAAAAGCTTCCATCTCACTGGTTTTGTGCCCACATGGAAGCCAGCCAGTCTTGATGACACAGATAGGATACAGTAAAGCTTGTATAATTACTGCTGAACACAAGAACTGTGCTAAAACAAGACTTAACCATCTTCCTTAAATCCACAAGAAGGGGAAATCCAGAGGAGAGTCTCTCACCTCAGTCCTCAGAACAAGGTACTTGAAGACAAAAGGTGCAATAAATATCCTGCTCTTACAAAATCCAAGCTCTAAAGATGAAGTTCCTCAGAGAAGGAGAAAAAACAAACTCTTCTTGCCTGGTGAGATGCTTGAGATAAGGTAATTATCATGATCTGTAAGAGGAAAAGAAGGTGTCCCCCAAAGCAGCTTCCCCAGGGACTGCTGCCCATGCCAGGCAGAAGGCACAGATTTTATTTGACCCAACACAGGCATGTGACAAAGCCAGCTCCTGACTCACCATTTTCCTTAGTTTTGGATTAGACATCTCCAAAACCAGCCTGGAAAATGGATAAACCTCTGGGAATGATAAACTTCACCACCTGTTAATTTGTGCTTGCTGACAATCAGACCACCTCCAGGGACAAGTGATAAACATATAGGGGATCTGAGGCACTGCAGCTGACAAAGCTCTGGTTTGTGATCAACTTCAGATTCACTTTCCAAAATACGGATGTAACTTTTTGAAAACTGCCATTTTAACAAGCAACAGTGCATACTAACAGAGGCCTGGAAATAGCTTCACAATTGAAACATTACACATAGTAACCGCTATTTATACTTCAATATGTCAGCCTTAAATATTTACTTTTCCACTCACTTAGTTTACATTATATGCCAACAGAGCACTTTCTTGCATCATTTAAAGAGCTTATGGAAATTTAAAAATCTCTAAGCAATAAGGAAAAGCATTATAAAATAATTCAAATTAAAAAAAATGAGGAAATAAACTCTTTTCTGCTTTTTATCTAAAATGGAATTTAACACAAAGACGTGTAATTTTTGCCACCAATTACTTTGCTATATTCCTCCTGATAAGAGACATTTTTCTAACAAAGCAAACTGTTTTGAACTTTAAACCTGTCTAGGCTTTACACGGCAACCATTCAACAGCCAGCAGCATTATGTTATGCCACTGCCCTATGGGTTCTGAAAAGCCAACGATTCTAGTTCAGAGTAAGCAAACATTTATGCTCACAAGGCCATCTCAGCAGAGCTGCTGCACATTTCTCCCAGCAAGCCAACAGGCTGGGCAGATGTATTTTGACAAGAAATAGTTTTCTTTTATGGCCCAGAGTGTCAGTGGCTGTGGTCAGTGCTGGGGCAAGGTGGTGAGCACCATGTCCTTCACCTGATAGTGCTGGGCAAGCCACTGTTCCCAGAGTCATACTGATTCTTCTCTTCCTATGACTCAGTTGTGCTCAAGTGCTATAGAGGTGCTCCAGATAGGATAGCCTATTATTT
Source organism: Ceyx melanurus (assembly GCA_024611195.1). NCBI lineage: Eukaryota > Metazoa > Chordata > Aves > Coraciiformes > Alcedinidae > Ceyx > Ceyx melanurus. The sequence goes on along the minus strand of JANHGL010014709.1, from coordinate 21,505 downwards.
ACTTTCTGTTTTGCTCTATTGTAAATCCCAAGAATACAGAGTTAAAACAAACTACTTGGATTGGAGCAGGTTTATGGGCACTCCCCAGCCCACCATGGATGCTCTCTGTCTGCAAAGGAACCCATGAGGGGCTTGGCTACTCTGCCACTTACATATTTGGATATTCACATTATTAACAGCTACAACAGGTTTTGAAGAACGAAGGGCCTGGAGATTCACTGCCAACTCATCAACATTTAGACTGCATAATGTTCCAGATGGTGGCCCATATAAGAGAATGACTATGACTCTCTCCATTTGAGTTTTTGGCTCACTCTTTGGGAAATCTGTCCTGATAGGCACATTTACTGGAGAACTCGCAAGGAAAAAAACAAGACATGGAAGGAAGTGGGAAATCCCTGCAGTGGATGTGCTGCAGACCAACAAGGAACCCCTGTCCAGCAGATCTACTGCTCCAGTTTCCAAGAAGCCTATCCTTGTAACTCCCATTACTTCATTTTCTCTCTTTGCTTCAGCTTTGCACTCCTTCAGTTGCACCAAACACTGAAATATCTCTTTCTTGTGGCTTCAGTCTCAGAGTAGAAACCTGGAAGGATGGACTGGAAGAAGGGGAAGGGGTATGAGGATAAGGACTAAGCTGGAAGCAGAGAGGGAAGACATTTATAGGATTTTAATAAAACAAACTTTCCAAATGGCAATTGGAAATGCAACATTTCTAATCTAGCTGAAGATGGGAAGGCCAAAAAACCTTGTTACTTCCTGGACTTCTTTTTTAAAAAAAAAAAAACCAAAACAACAAACCAAACAATTAACCCTTTATCTTGCTTTACCTCTCCTGAAACAAAGCAAAAGCTGAAATTTTATACAGAGGAAAACTCCAAGCAGCACTTCAAACAGTGCACTGAGAAGAACCAGGCTTTTAAAAATGTATGCATTTCCCCATGCTTTTCCTTATTTTAATTTGAATAAAAGTTGCACGAATGAGCAAGCAGCAGCAACACCTGGATACAAGATACAGCCTGAGGAGCATTAATGACCTGTAGGGATGCAGCTTTGCCGGTTAGTTATTTGCACAGGGTTATGGACATGGGAAAATTGTATAACATTGATGGGAACCACCTAACGTCCTGCAATGGAAAATCCTGCAGAAAAAGGCACCATGGCCACAGCCAGCACTAGTTGGGCACCAGCCTGGTGGGCATTCTCCTGTTGCCAAGCAAAAAACACCCAGCTCCAGCAATCCTGAAATAATTGTGTTTGGCAACTGGATAGAGAAATAAAAAACACCTTGTCTTCTTTCCATCAAAAGAAAGGATTTGGATTATTGGATTATATCTAAAGTCTATTCCAATTGCTTCAATCACACATAAGTGGGAGACTAGAGAAACAGGTCACTAGTTCTCACTGGTGTTTCTTGCAAACACGATGTTATTGTCCCAAGTAACTAAGGGCTTCAAATTGCTCAACACAGTTTGCTCTCTACTTAAACAGACCCAAGCAGATGAGCAAAATATACTGATATGTTGCCTTTTTTCCCCAATCTGACCTTAAAACATGGTTTCCACAACCTCTAGATGGATAAAGGCAGAGCTCCCAATACAATTTCAAGTTGCAAATTAAATGCATGGTATAGTATGGGTAAATTCAGGACTTGTGAAAGTTCAACATTGTAGAAATGTTTCAGTTGCATTGAGGTTACAATGAGAAATCTAAATAATTAGATCTGGCACTGTTACATCAAACGTGAACAAAACCAAGTAAAAAACTCAAGCTTCAAACTCAGAGAGAACAAATTATTGAGGAAACAGTATACAAGCACACGCTGGCAGCCTTTCTGTACTGAACAGGACTCTGTGCCGTTTAACAAACAGATGCAAGAAATCCTTAGATAAAAGCCGCGGTATAAATTGACTGATATAAACAATACAACCCCCTAAAACTTCCAGAAACTTAAAAACAGTGCGTCAAGGCAACAACTTTTCTGAATATGAAAATAAACAGAGTTGGGGGAGACAGCTGTGGGGAGACAATCTCAAGTTTCAGGTACCCAAAACCAGCCCTTCAAGTGATCTTCCTGCAAGGATATTTTTTTTTATCTTAGTAATATGTTTTTTCTAAGGTATTTTTATTTAGTCTCCCTGTAGATAAATGCAAGGAGAGAACAGCTAACACAGTATGAAATCAATTACTTGATGCCTCCCCTCAAAGCTGAGAGGGGAGTTGTCAGTAGTATTATCCATTAGGCTTCCCCTCCTCAGAAAATGTTTTCACACGCACACGTATCGTTTCCACCATATGCCAATTTGGTCTCAATCAAAAAATCAAGTTTATATTCTTTATCTTTGATACAAGTACTTTGATACTTACCTGATTATTGACAAGCAAGCATATAGAGTTTCACTAGTAGATAAGAAAAAAAAATAAGAAAATATTTGAGAACATTTCACGATACACATTTGCTCTTGTGTCCACAAAGCTGAAGAGGAAATACATCTTTTACTCCCTGTGGCTCAAACTTTCACCTAAATCACATCACTTCCCTCCTACTGTTTGCAATATAAATTTGGAAAATACATAGAAAGAACAGCTCACACAACTGCCTTTCCAAAGAGTTAGGTCTTCTTTGGTTCTGCAAGTTTAGTCAGCATGAGTGAAGGCTGAAGTTAAGCAGACCTGGAATTGTTATGGCAAGGTGAGCAGAGCAGAGCCAAATGAATTCCAACAACAAACACATTTCTAATAAAAAAAAAAATTATCATACAAGTGTACCCACAACAAAACCACCTTCGGAGCAAGATCTCTGGCGCTGCAAAATGAGGCTTGTCTGACTGGAGTGGAATTGGACTCAACTAGCCAAGGCAAACATAGATAAGCTCAGAAAGAGAAGACATAACAGGCAGCAGGGAACAGTGAGCTGGGCTGGCCCATCTACCTGCCAGGGCCACAGGCTGCCTCTGTGGCAGAAGGACACTGCACCAGCAGCGAGAACTGTAAGATACTTGGCTTCTGCCTAGGCATTCCATATGGCTGCAGCATCCAAAGGTTTTAACACTAAAACCAAAATAACCCCTCAAAACATTAGTACTACAACTGAACTAACAGAATCAATGCATTTATTTATGTACCTACATGTATGCATATAAAGGTAAAAATGAATGCAGCTGCTTGCTGCATTTCCAAATACAGGAAGAATTCTGGTAGTGAAAAGCAGAAACTGATTAGGTGAGAAGAGAGGCTAAAGAGAAAGAAACATATGAAGCACCTTGCTCCACTCAGCAGCTGCCATCAGGAGGTAGGGCAAGCACACAGCTGTTTCATTCCAGAAATGAGTACCACGGTACCAACACACATCTGGGTCACCGTCTTGCAACCTGTGTGGGCAAACCTGCATCAGTGCTCTCCTCTGGGAACACACATGGGCTAGCATGACTGCAGCCTACTAAACTTCCATAGAAAGGCAAGGCATAGCTTCAGTGTTACAATATTACTATGTAGCTTTTCATGACAGCAAAGACCATCTCTATCCACTTCCAGTGGAGCAATTCTCTTTTATTCTGTGTCCTGGGCAAGTCAGACAGTTCAGGACACCAAAAACCCAAACCAACAATCTCACCCTGCTCAGTAAATCAGCAACAGCCTTATGCCAAATTATTCAAAACGCAGATTAAATTATGTTAATGTTATCTTGCTAAAATGCTCCATCTTTATTTACAGGGGCATGGCTAAGCAGCAATCCATCACTGTTGGCAGCATTCTGACCCTAGTTTCTAGAAAGTGGTAAGTTATCTTCACAGAAGGAATAAACAGGAAGGCTCAAGGGCCTGCTGACCAGTCCCAGCACTCACCTGCCCAAGACAAGGCATCCAAAACAGACCCTGCAGATAAACTCATTAATGTCTGCTTAATTGGTGGTGTTCTGCCCTCGCTGACTGCTGCTTCTGCAGCAATTTCAGCTCAGGGCTTCTTTCCCCTTCTCCTTTCCTCTTTGCTGACAGCCTTCTCGTGGCTCACTCTCCCACCCAGCTCTTCAGACTAAGCCAACTGTCGGCTCTTTGCTCTTTCTCACACATCTGACTGTCCTGGCTGCTCTCTTAGGGACTCTCCATTTGGTTCACAACTTTTTTTGCTTGTTTCTTCTACTATTGACACAAAATTGATGAGTTTGAAGGACCAAACAAGAAATATGCCACAAAATGTAAGTCAAGTTAGTTTTCAAGAGATTTCAACTTCTTATCATCTCTTCCCTCGCAATGGCACCCAACATCCTTTGGATTTCTGCTTCCCTGTTGCCTCAGTTTCTCCAAATACTAGCACAAAATCCCTCTCCCATTTACTTCTCAGAAGATACTATATAATGGGCAATTAAAAACACAAAAGAAAATTTACTAATAACTATTTTGCCTTTACAACTTCAATCCCATTAAAATATTTTGCTGCTGTAATGCCTACGGGGTTTATCTTCAGTTGCAAGAGAACAATGAAAACAAACACTGAAAATTGATCTAAATAAGCCACAATATTTTGAGAAAAGCTACCATGGTGCTATAGGACCTTGGAGACTTGCAGCAAAATATGAGATAGTTTCACTCATTTCTATGGCTAGAAATCATAATACCAGAGTCTAGAAATCCCACTTTTCCTTATACAGTATTTCACATCAGCAAATTGCACTGCAAACACTATTAGAGCTTCCACCACAAAGTCCACTAGTATTGCCACTTTACACTTTTGAATTACTAGCAAACAAACATTAAAGAACATTAAAGTAAATAAAAGGGAAATTACAACATTACCATACAATCAACAGCATTACATTGTAAATACAAATATAGAGACATTTTTAATGGAAGGAGGGGGGCACAATGATTGCTAAGTTTGTTTATAAAGGAGTCTGGCTCTCCTCCAATGTTCACGTTCCAGCCTGAAAATAACTTCTTAAACCAGCTGTCAGGTTTTTTCTGCGGGAAGGCAGAAAGATCTACCAGAAAATAAGATCTTTCTTTAGAAGCACACAAGTTATCACAGGTAGTAGCTTGTGCTTCACTGAGAAAAGTCAACGCCTACACACAGCCCCTAAAACCTGCAGTCAGGAATGTAAAAGAGCACCCAAAAAGAAAAACTAACCTCCACGGAGAGAGGCCAGCACCTGAGCTCATGGATCTCTTGAATTGAACACTCCTTCTGATGACGATCACATTGGTGATTTTCATACAACTTACACTTTAGACACACAGCTCAAAACTTCCTCATGGAGGAAGAAGAGAAGAGTTATTGTTGTGGGTGACTCTCTTCTAAAAGGAACAGAAGGCCCTATCTGTAGACCGGACTCACTGCACAGGGAAGTCTGCTGCCTGCCTGGGACCCGAGTTAAGGATGTGATTAGGAAGCTTCCCACTCTGGTACAATCTACAGACTATTACCCACTACTAACATTTCAACTGGGCAGTGACGAAACTGCCCAAACAGGGAACATAAGGAGAATTAAAAAAGATTTTAGGGCCCTTGGATGATTGCTTAAGGGATCAGGAACACAAGTAGTATTCTCCTCAATCCCCTTAATGTCAGGGAATGAGAAGAGAATAAACAGCAAGACCTGCCAGGTCAACACCTGGCTTCAAGACTGGTGTCACCAACAGAACTTTGGATTCTTCGACCATGGGTTACTCTGCACTGGACCAGGTTTGCTGGCATCAGGTGGAACACACCTGTCACATAAGGGGAAGAGGATCCTTGCACTGGAACTGTCAGGGCTTATTGACAGGGCTTTAAACTAGATTTGAAGGGGGAAGGGGATAGAACCTGGCTTGCTGGGATTAAACTCAAGAGCTGCACATCAGTGCCAATTGGACATTGTCCCAGAGAGCTACTTGGGGGTGCTGCACCAACAGAAATTCAATGCACTTTGTCTGGGGATAGGACAGACACTAAGGTGACCGATTTGCTAGCTGTTAATGCACTGGTGGGGAGATGTCAACCAGGAGTTAGAACTCCTCCCTACAAGAAAGACACAGGGAGATCACTATCCCAGCTAAGGTGCTTCTACACTAATGTATGCATCATGGGTAACAAGTGGGAAGAGCTGGAAGCTGTGGTGCAAAAGGGTAACTATGATATAGTTGCCATCATGGAAACATGGTGGAATGATGCACATAATTGGAGTGCTGTGCTAGATGGCTACAAACTCTTTAGAAGGGACAGGCCAGGCAGGAAAGGAGGGGGAGTGGCATTGTATGTTAGGCAGGGAATTGATAGTCTGGAGATCAATAATAGTAATAGTGATGGAAGGGTAGAATGCCTGTGGGTCAAAATCAGGGGGAAGGCCAATTTGATGCATGAATTGCATCAAATGCCAGGCAGCAGCAGAAACTTTAGATCATTAAAGGATTGCTTCTTTCCTCCCAAATAAATGTCACTGAAACCCTCCCTGCTCTTCTAGAGCTGCTGCAGCACTGCATTAAGAAAGATAAAACACTGTCTGTTTTGTATTAAGGAAAAACAAAACAAAACAAAAACTACTGAAAAACAGTTCATTACAACTCATCTCTAAGTCTGAAGGCACAACCCTGGACTCCAGCCACGAGCACAGGAACTGAAAACCATAGGAAATGACACAGAGAACATCGCTGATGAGAACTTGCCATCCCAACACAGGAGAGCAAAATCAACACTGGGCTGCATGACGAGGACTTACTGAGGAGGTAAGTGCACACACTTGTTTATCAATATCAACCCCCCATAACACTGAAGAGATTTCAAACCCTTCATCCTGGTTTTGAACCAGAGATGCCTAGTCTCTCCACAGTCCCTCTTCTCATTCTAATGTCTGAATACACATTTATATTTTTAAGACTTTTCATTATTTTATAGATTATTTATACTGCCATGGTAAAATGGGAAAATACAATTCCCTCCTATATCTCCCCTTATTTCAACATGGGGAGAAAAAGTCTATAGGGAGAAAATGTGGGACTGTGAATGGGACATGTGAAAATAGTCCCATCTCAGCACAAAATTTTAAAAAAGAGTATTTGTACACAGTGTCCAAAATGAGTTATTGAGCAATACACCCTGTGTCCCAGGGCACAATAACACTGATTTTAACTACTCACTACTCAGTCTATTTAACTCCACTCCAGTAGCAAGCAACTGAATATCTGGACAAGCATCAAATTCTGCATTTTGGAAATCACTATCAACAAAGCATTAGCACAGCTTCTTATCAAGAAACAAGCTTTACTCCACCTCAGCACACACCAGCACTTGAGTCACTCATCCTACCAGCACTACACTTTAGAAATACATACATGTATGACTGCTAGGGATTTAAACCTGGGTTTAGTAGTCTCATAGTAGAATGAGCAGTAGAAATGTCAGTGATGACAAGCCAGTGCGTCACAGACACATTTGCAGGATGTGCCTGGTAGTAAGCAACAACAAACCTTGCCTTAGCAATAGTTAAATTTCACAGAACAGGAAACTAAGTCTTCCAGAATCACTATTACAGCAGGCAGGAACACCACCAAACACAAAAAGCCAAAACACCTGACAGAACTCTAGTTGGAATTTGATAAGAGGTGATTTACCTCCTCTGGCAGATTATTGAACAGGCACCTCAGAAAAAATAATACATTCAGACAGTCAAATGTCTAGATGAGAGTTTTTCAGGAACAGGCTACACAGCTTCAGATGAGGAGCTTATTCATTAAGACAGGGAATCCAGACAGAGTTTCAAACTCACTCTTCCCAGTGATCTTTCCAGGTTGTGTATTGTGCCTATGCGGGAAATTTTTACTTCCTGGCAAGGAAAAGGAAAAAGTCAGTATTACAGAGTAAAATGTCATCTTTCATTTTTTATGGTTCAATTATGTATTAGTAGAAAAAAATATCAAGAATTTATTTTAAACTTTCTTAAAAGAAAGGCATTTGGGAGTTTTCTTCAAACTAGAAGGAAGTCTTTGGAGACTTTTAAAAGCTGCCTGGACAATGCGATGCTGAGCAATCTGCTCTGGGTAACCCTGGTGTAGAAGAGGTTTGGATGAGACAATCTCTAGAGGTCCCTTCCAACCCCCACCATTCTATGAATCGATTTATGACACAGGGCAAAGTCACATAGTCACAAAGCATGCCAAAAAAAAAAAAAAAGAAAAAAAAAAGAAAAAAAGTTACCTATACTCAAAAAATTAAAACTATTCCTTTATCCTAGAAGGCCAGTACCAACTCAAGCATAGAGCTGGGATCCTTGCTGGCTTATGGCCTGATGCTGAATTCAAGCTGCTACCCCTTTTTCCTTCAGTTCCACAGCACACACCCCCAGCTGTGCAAAGCAGGGCAGCACATCTGGAGCAGGTTCTGGCTCGCTGCTTTCTGCCACTGCTGGGCAGCACATCTCGCTGGGCTCCCCATCAGCTCAGGAGCCCAGGTAGCCACACAGGCTTTGTAACTCATTCAGTGCTGCTGCTTTGTCTGAAGAATGCCTCAATAAGTATCAAAGGATGAACCCTTTTAGTGACCCTCTAGTATCAGCTCCACTTCCCTGGCTAATTTTACACATGAATGTTTTACAATAGTCATTGCAGCAGAGTTGTCATTTCACATGTGCATTGAAAGGTCAATAAAAACTCTTATAAATGCTCCTAGCCATCCTTCCTCCAATCCCAAAGCCTGTGTAACAGCTTTAACTCCTGTGCTTTATGTTCTTTTTATACTGAATCACTCATATAGAGCAGCAAGGACCTTTAGAACATTATTTTGCTTTACTTGTATTTGTGGAAGTCATTTGCTACATTTAAAGTTGTCTTACTCAGATAAACCATGCATGTACTGAATGTATATAAAATACAATTCCTGAATTACTTTGTTTCCTCCAAACAAATGGCTGTTATGTTACCATTATGTCCTGAAGATCACACTTGTCACACACAATATTATCCATAATTCTGCTATTAAAACCAACAGGCTCTTCTGAAACAACTGTAAACTTTCACAAAGAGTACCAGCTGAATTAGGAAGATTCAGTGTTTTAAAAGCTGCACCAGACACATTGCTGGGGCACAGTCCAGCTTTGGCACTTACTAAGCAGCACAAGAATTAGCAAATCCCACACTCCAAACGGGTCAGACAAATAACACACCATCAGCACAATCAGACACCACAAAGCTTCTCCACCACAGCAGCAGCAGAAAACCCACACTGAATTATGGCCCTAGTGGCTGCACGTTTGTCTAGGGCTGATTCTAGGTTTATACCAGTCCAATCACAAGCTAAGTCCCAAAATACATACATAATGCAGTTTAGTTAAATGCTTATCAAATATAATCCTTCAAAGAAGCACTGGTTAAGTGTGGAAGCCTTGCAGGCAAACATCCTAACTTGAAAAAAAAAAGAATGTTAATCTAAATTTTCAGACAATTTCCAACTTTGTCACCTCCTGAAATCTTGGAAAGAGTTACATGCTTAACAGATGTACTACATTTTAAATATAGGCACATCACGCACACATTTTTTTATAGCACTCAGAAAATACAGCGCCTGATCAAAAATGTCTTCCTTATGGCATGATTCACTTTCAGTACCTGACTACGGACACAAAACCAGCTCCTGAAGAGCAAGAGCCATCGCCAAACTGTCTGTGTCTCTGAGAAGGGGTAAGCAACAGAGCACAACGGTCATCCCAGGCTTCACCAGGCTCAGAAACCAACACCTGCCTCTTGGCAGTCTTCAACTGCAAATTGACAAAAAATGTCATCCTTTAGGTCCTCTTTTTCTATCCTCAACACCAAAGCAAGAGGTCGTAGGCTCAACTACCAGGAGTTCACAGATTGTATTCACACACACCCCTTCTACAGCAGCAGCCTCCTGGTCTTCTGTGAGCAGCGCTGCAGAGCTGGGCAGATCCCACCTTCTATTATCAACAGGTAAAAAACTTTTATTAGAAAAGATCTGCTAAACTACATGATACAGTCATACTAGAAGAATTAAGCACTTTCCAAGCTGATTAAACATGAATCAAGCATCTGATTATTCAAAAATAACAGGCTGCAAAGACAACTCAAGAGTATTTTCATGGAAGAAGCATCCTAAGGATGCACATATTTACTGAAATGCTATAAACACACACATGTATGTATAAAAAGCAAATAATAGAAGCTTTATGTAATTAAAATTTTTGGACTTATTTGTGGAAATCAAACACTAAAGTATCTGCCACTGGTAAGGAAACATGACTTCAGTGAAGACTAGCAGACCTTTTGTTTACCTCTGTATCCACAGCAAGTTCCAGCAGCAATGTTTCATAACCTAAGACGTATATGTTATTTTAACAGCCTCAGCAGAAAAATTCAGTTACTGATCATTACAGATTCCAGAACCTGGGGTGAGGCGTGAAGTGGGTGTGTTTCTCTTAAATGGCTTATTGGGATTATGAAACAACTTATAATGAATTTTCTCATCCTCACGTGGTATTTTTAAGAATGCACTCTGCTTCCAGTTGACACCACACTGCCAAGCAGCAAGTGAAACATGAAATATTATTCATATTGTCTCACTAGCAACTTACATGTACATACGAGATAGAACTCTTCCATAACCTGTTATCTTAGCAAGGTCAGGTCCAAACAGGGAATCAGACAGAGCAAAACAAGGAAAACCCTTTCCTTTATAGGACATAACCATGTTTTAAAAACTGGGAATAAATGGGAAAGGCTACAAAAATCTTGGATCTAAGTCTGATTATCCGCTGGCATAATTTCACTGTGGGTGTGTGCGACACTGTAATTGCTCCATCTTTCTTCTGGAAGCCTGTGGCCTCCTAGTGTGGTCCAAGTAGAGATCTCATCGAACCACAGACAGCTCTCACCAAGCATCACGCTGTCTAAACACAGGAAATTTGGAGCTAAGGTTGTACCTGGTCTCTTCACAAATAATGCTCTTACAGGAACATTTCCTCACTACATCCTGCCTTTAACACCAGTCCTGTCAGGTCCAGAGAACTTCCAAAAGATTTATCTGTTGTTCGTTTGTCCAAGTCGGTGAGAGGTTAAAGACGCTTAGTACCTTACAGGATGGACTTCACATGTCCATTAAACAGAATTTGAAGAAAGCAAGAGTTTGATTCCAAGAACTGTGGGGAACAGCTCTGCAAATGCTTCCCAGGAGATTTGTTTGATAACAGCACACCTAAGGTAATACCTATAAAGAAAAAATACATTCCCTTCTGTTCTGTATGAGGCAAGTAAATCTCAAACAGCAAAGCTGCCCATTATGAAAAACAAAACAAAACCACCCCAAAACAAACAAAACTCAAGATTCAATTCCTGACTCAAACATCCTGGTTTAGCTAATGAATGTAAAGAATGAAGTGTCCACCATCAAAAGCAGAGAGTTTCCTATGATCCATGTAGGCTTAATCAATATTTAACAGCATGTTTGATTTAAATTATAGACTGGTTTTTTTTGCTTATCATGCAGTTCAGCAAAGTCAACCAAATCACCACCATTTTGTCTCATATAAATAGCTGCTAATATAATTATTGATGATCAATTAGCTTTGCTTTTCACTTTCTCCTCCTCCCTCTCTTTTCTGGAAGGGAAAAAAAAAAAGAAAATGTCTATTAAGGCACACAAACTAACAAGACTGGAAGGAAAGTAAGTCTTTCTAGACTCAGTTACAGACAGCTGGACTGGGATGCTGTCCAGCTATTTTTCCGTGTGGACCCTGTCCTCCTCCAGCAATGGCAGGAACTCTGGTTTAAGGAATCACAAGGCCAAGCAGGAATCTTCCAGCCCACAATGACATCCACACAAGTGGATATAAGTGAGCTTCAGCTGACAGATGAAGGACAAATAAAAAAGGCAAAAGAAATAAAATTACTCTTTGACTAGCAGATATTCAAGATGTTCCTCATTTAGCAAAAGACATTTTCCCTCATTTGCATGTAACTGCATATGTTGAGCATCAGGCAGAAAGGAAGGGTCCATGAACAAGCAAATGGACTTTATTCCACTAGTTCCTCTGTGCTGTTCCGGTTTGAGATCTTGTAAGTAATGTTATTTTATGACAATAACATGGTTTCTAAATTTATCAAGTCAAGTTGAAGACAATAGCTTTAGAAGTGCAACAAGAGCAAGAGAAAAGTGCTATCAGTGAAATAAAGCTTGAAATATACTCAGTGTTTATTGGTATATTTAGTGCACTTATTATTTGCTAAGAATTCCAATATTAACTTACTGTAACAAATACAAACCCAGAGTTTCCAGGCAATTGAAAGGACATTTTGATTCTGAAGGATGCTAGCTGAAGGAATAATCTAGAACATTTTGTTCCTTCACAAAGTAATTTCAGAACAAGGAAGAAAAGCTCTCCTTAAAGCCATATATCTAGTAGGCCTATTGCTCTAGGTTAAAGCATTCAGGGGAATAAAAAATGAAAGAATATTCCCAGTCTGTCTTGGAAGGGCAGTAGAGATTTCTGGCACAGTCCAGTATTAACAAATGCCTGGCAAGATCAGGCCAATCAGCCAGATCTATCCTGGTGCAGAAGCAGTGTCCAACGTGACGTTTGGGTGAAGAAAAAGCTGTAACCCTGCAGTACAACCTCCAGTCGATATTCCTCTTCCAGCTGCCCCTTTATCTCTTCAAAAATTGTTACTTGGGAGCAATCAGCTACACTTTCAAAACCCGCACAGCTTCCTTTTAAATCGAATTGCAACGATTTCCGACAAACCTGTGAAACAGCCATCACAATAAGGCAAACTTACATAACAGCACCTGTTAAAATGTGTTAATGAGGCTCGATTAACTAGCTGGCTTCTTTGCAACAGCAACTCCCACTGAAAGTTATACATTTAAAGGCTAGGAATTTATTTTTTTTATTTTCGAAGGACAGAAATGAGATTGAAAAAACATCTAAAAATAGCAGAGAATTTTCAAGTGTCAGCTGTAACGGAAAGGGAATGTCTGTCTCTCCTTACAGAGCCAGGATGGATGGAGTGAGCTTGTGATTCAGGAACGAGAGAGCGAGAGCTTGCACATGAAGTGTAGATGGTAGAAAATCATTTTAGTTTCTTATTTTTAGTAATATTCCAGGACAACCTACGGCAACCTGAAATCCAATGACATTTTACTTTGTTTTTAAGCAGCAAATGTAAATTCTTACATACTTTACCTATCCCTTCTGATAAAAGGAAAGTACATATAGTGAAGTAACTGCAAAAAAAAAAAAAAGTTTTAAACAACCCATTCAAATAATGCATCCTCTTCCTGACAGAACATGAATACAAATTATGTGTCTGACTTTGTTTTGCCTTTTCCATCAATCTTTTTCCCCCCAAAGCCATCAGGTCAAGGCTTTTTTTAAAGAATTAGGTCTCTTGCATTTAAATAGTCCCTTACCTACCTCTGAAGATTTATTGATGTAAACGGGAAGAAGGCTGATGAGAGCTCAGATATGTGATCTATTTTGTGTAGGCAAAGAGAGAAACCTAACTGAAAGACACTGCAGATGACAACCACTGAACTCAGCAGACACTATGGTGTCCCTCCATCATCACAGGACCTCAGAATCAGCAATCATCACGCCCTAGAACAAAGCTTCACTCCTGCCATGCTAACCTCGACTCTTGCAGAATATAAATGTCTGCAGGTCTATCGAAACTGCTCCTTCACTCAGGGGTGCTGATACAGGGTTTAAACAGGCAGGGCTGGAACAGGTTACAACAATACTGTCAATACGGCCTTGACTGATTGGTTAATTAGCGTCAGGACACAATAAATTGAAATTGGAGCCTACGCTGTTAAACATAGTGTATAGTCTCCATCCCTCACAAAGCAGAGAATCTTATTCAGAGACTAATGATGCTCATAAATTATGTTCCACCGTGTGCAGTCAAATTAGCCCTTAGGTATGTTATCGGAACTGAGAGTCTCAAAAGCCAACATCCAAATTACCCTTAAATAATAAAAAACGCTTAAGTGTGAATATTTGTTAACTGAGGCTGTTTTGTTGTTTGGTTTTTGTTGTTTTTTTTTTTTTTACCTGGTCCTGCATAAATAAAACCAAGAGCAACAACACATTTTCCTCAAAATTTAGAGAAACTGTGGCCTTCCCACAGACATCGCAAAACCGACTTGGCAATAAAATAGATCAGGAATAACGAACAAACATAGAAATTTACTTTCAGAAAAAAAATACATCGTTGTAGCACATAAAATATCTTGAAAGCTCAATAATCACTAGGTTTTCCTATGAAGTTCTTTTGTTTATAGCTATGATACACATCCACCATGTGAAGACAAGAACCAAGCAGAGCAACTACACTCACTGTTTAACATCTTTCTGTATTATGTGATAAAATTTAGACTGTGTCAAAATGTTAAATCCATGTAGAATTTACTTTTTCCTGGCAATACACCCTCATGCAAATCACCTTTAATTATAATTCTTTATCTGTCATGGAATACTTTTCATTTTTTAAATACAGAAGTGAAGTCAACCTGTGTATAATACTTCACTTTCAGTCTCACACTTGAAAATAAACCACCACCTTGGTAACAAGTTAATAGACAAGACTGAGTAAAATTGATAAACTGAGGCACTAAAATTTTCTGTCTCAGCACACAGACTCTGGATTTGTGGGAAAGTGGTAATACATATGCATGCTTACTTCATTACTGCTTAAAAAACCCTTTTTTTTCTATCCATCAGTCATTGCCTGACCATCAGATTAGTATGACACATGAAATCCAGAATTACAATATCTCAAATTAGTTCAATAAATATAAAGAGCCAGTATCTAAAGATTTACATTTACTGAACATGACAAAACAAGAGATTGAACAGGCAAACCTTCACAGCAGCTGGCAAGACACAAGACGAGCACCTCAACATCTCGCACTCACACCAAAAGCACTCCCTAGTCAGAGAATAAAGCTGCTCTTAGCCCAACCACAGAGCACGGCTGAATCTGTGCAGAGCTCTGCAAGGCTGTCCTGCTGGCACAAGCATAAGCCTTCTACATTTACACTATGCCCAGCATGCTGGGCTCCAAAAGCTGAGGAAAACTTTCATCTTGTCTTTCATCTACCTATAAACTTCTAGAAGCACATGACAACTATGGGGCCTCTGAGTGGAGGTCTGGTAAAGGACAGAAAGATGGAGCAGGCTGGGAAATCTCCACTGCTGCCAGGGTGTAACTGTGGTCTCCCCACAACCAGCCGCAGAGGATAAAGGGCAGGAAGGAAGGATTGTTTAGTTTGGAGAAGAAAAGGTTGAGGAGAGACCTTACCACTCTCTACAACTACCTGAAAGGAGGTTGCAGGGAGGTGGGTGAGGTTTCTTCTCTCAATAACAACAGGACTAGAGGAAATGGTCTGAAGTTACACCAAAGGAAGTTTAGACTGGATTAGGAAGAATTTCTGTATTGTGAGTAGTCAGGTACTGGAACACACTGACCAGGGAAGTGGTGGAGTCACCATCCCTGGAGGCATTCAAAAAGCATGTGGATGAGGCACTACAGAACAAGCGGGATGGCGAGGTGGGGGGTTTTTTTGTGGTTCTGTTGGGTTTTGGTTTTTTTCTTCTTGTTGTTGACAGTTGGATGCAGTGATCTTAGAGGTATTTTCCAACCATGACAATTCTGTGAAAGTGACTGATATGCTTTAATTTAAAAAACATTTTAAAGCAAAGCAATATTAAAAGAAATGGGGCAAACTGTGAAACACATTACAGAAGCTGCGGATCTTTGTTAAGCTTTATCAGGAATGACCAGCAGCTGCCTGAGGTGAACTGGTGGATTTTCACAGGGCAAGAGCTGCAAAGTCCAACCTTCCATTTCAAGGCCATCAGTGATTCGATTTGGTTCTGTTCACCAGGTGACAAGAGTTCTCAAGATCCACTTAACATGTATTACCAGGATGAACCAAACTACAAATTCAGAGAGATAAGAGTGTCTGTATCTTCCAGGGCCTCTAACAGGGATTCAGTGATAAAGCAATTCCTTGAGGCAAACCAAACAAGGTGTCTCACTGCAAAAAGATTGGGAATTATTTTAACAGGAACTTCAATAATAACGACTCTAATAAGAGCATCTGCACATACAAATGTTCTGGATGAACTTATGGTTCCACTGTGCTATGCTCTATAAACACAGAGAAAGCATTCTTGCCCCAATATGCTTATGTATTTTGAGCACTAAAAAAAAACAAAGAAAAAAACCAACAACCTGCCAACGACCCTGATATTTCTGGAAGAGTTGCTGGCTGCCTGGCAAGTAACAACATTATGACCTCCTAAGTAAAAAGAAAGAGAAATGCAAACAACCAAGAAGAATGGAGCAAAACAAAAATAATATCATAAGCAGAACTTTTTTATATCCCAAAAAGAGATCTGACTCGAGAGTTCAGAAGGGACACATTAACCTGGGTTGTATGACTCTCAGTATCTCATAGTCTTCAATAAATTTATTAGCTAGGAAGCTCAGCACAAAAACAGAAAAAGTGAATTGTCTCAAATCCTGTGGCAGAATCATTATGGAAGATATAACTGAACTGATGTTAGAGTTTACCTTTAGACCTCAAAAGATCACTGCAGCATTGTTCTGCTGCACTCCCCTCACACCCAAGGGGATGAGGTGCCCTGAAAATAAGACTGCCTAAGCCACCTTTAAACAGCAACCAGAAACAGGAGGGAACATACCAAGGCCCCACTTCTTGAGCTAAGAAGCCAAGGAAGCAAAGGAGAAACACAAAGATACTTCCACCCTAAGATTTCAGTGAACCACAAACCAGCACAGGGAAAAAGAAGTTTAGTCTTGCCTCATCTCTTCCATAAAACGAGGAAAGCAGCAGTAGGACAACTCAGAGTACACCTGTGTGAGTACTCAAATGGAATGGGGACTGTGGTTTTGAAGCAGCTTGCCCATTCAGTCCCAAGTACTCAGCTTTGGTGCACACTGGAGAGTTGTACTTAGATTCCATTCAAGTGCACTGGACCAAATGACTTGCTCCAGGAGCACACTTCATGTGCTCCAGTCACAGAGATACTTCTGTTCAAAGATCCAGTCCAGAACCAGCCTCAGGCAGAAGTCCCGGATTGTGCACAAAGTGGACACCAAGTCCATGGCACCTCTCATTTCACTCTTATAGAGTTTACATGATCACATTAACTTGCCTCAGAAAAGAGTTACAACTCCTGCGACAGCTTGGACAATGGAGAGATACAACATTAAAAATAGGATATTATTAAGCTACCAAAGGTTGGAAGGAAGCTGAGAAGTGAATTGCCAGTAAAGAAACAAAGCTTATGCCTGTTATCTCCACAGCATTTTCATACTTGAAAAGAGTATGAGGTATGACATAATTAAACAACCACTACAAACTTCCTCTATCACTGCTATCAACAAAATCTCAGGGACGATAGTAAAGCAAAGCTTCCTAACAGCATCTCTGTTCACAGAACTGAGCAGGGGTTTGTCAAAGGACAACTAATGAAGAGGTGAAACCTCAGTTTATTACATCTCAGAGCTGCTCCTTAAAAACCTCCCCTGCAGCAGACTCTGGACAGCACTGCCATTAGATTGCTTTTATCACTGCCTTTTTTTTCCCTGAAACCATGTACTTATCAGCCAAGTAATCCAACTGTGGAACAAAGTACTGAGGAAACAGGAAAAAATGGGCAACTCTGTAACATCTACCACATGCCTCCGAGGGTTGGGCAAAAGGAACAGCACATGTCACAAGCCTGCAGGTAAAGGTAGTCAAGGTAGTGGTCTGCCTGGTATAAAAGTACACACAGACTGATTTCTATTTCCAAGACCTTGATAAGAAATGGAATCAAATGATAGTTCTACAATGAAATGCAGAAAAGTGGGGGGGGGAACAACTCAACCTCTTCTTCCCATGTGCTCCAGCTGCTTTTCTAGACAGGTTTCAGGGTAAAAGGAGACTATTAAAATGTCAGTCCACAGAGCACACTGCATTTTATCTCATCTGCACTTCACTTTGTTCATCTGTACTGCCCTGGCTAAAGCAGGACCTGAGAAAGGCATTCAAAGCAGGAAAATCAAAACTGCTGCAGTGAGGAGACAAGGGCAGGCTATGCCTTCTCAGTAAATGTAAGCAAGGACAGAACAGAAGCCTGAGAAAGCATGAAAACACCACCCCTGCCATGGGGCATAACTGCTCTGCACAGTGCACTTGTGAGCTCCTACAAAATACACACAAAAAAATAAAAAGATCTCAGAGCAGTACCATCAGTCTTCCCAAGGAAGTTCAGGTCGTTCTGTGATTAGTGAGATTGAGCATAGTTACAAATCTAGCAAAAACAATTTCGTTTGTTGCTACAACTCAGCCATCGCACTGGCTTTAAAGGCAGATGGGAGAGGGAAATACCACAGGGTTGTTTCTCCACTACCTACTCCATTTATCTTCACCAGAACAGCAAGATTCAGCTTTGAGATACGGACAGATTACGCCTGATCCTTTTTTCTGGAGAGCATACTTCCTCTGAAATACATCGGTGTCAACAGCTCTCAAAGAAATCAACGGAATTTGTATTTTTAGAAGCTAAACAGAAAGCCAAAGCCCAGGGACACGCATCTGCTTCGGCTCTACAGCTCCCAGCCACCGATGTCACTGTCGATCTTTCTCCTCGCCAGAAGCCTCTCATTTCAGCCCCGTTGCCATACACACGCGGGCAGCCAGCTTGCCAAAAATAAGTATTTGTGTCACATCAAAATAAGCACCTGCCACGGGCGAGTGGCCTGCCAGTGCCACTGCCACCAGTGTTTTGCAACAAGCTTTCCCCCCCAGTCCTTACTCACCGACCTTTCTACAACCATCCCAGCCTCGTTTAATATCAGTTGCAACAAAATATCTCCTTTCTCCATCACCGCACTGTCCTACCACTGCTCTCATTTCTTCCACTTTGTTTTCCATGCTTACTTTATACAAATGGGTACGTTTATAAACAGAATGGATAAACTCACAGAGCATAAAAGGGTTTGCAACTGATTCCGCTCCAGTTTTGACTTGTCTGCTGCCCACCTTGGGCCACCAGCACTGCAGACAACTGCACCTCCACCAGACAACAGCACAGCACTGACACAGCTTTTACTAAACAGACAATTGAACCCCCAGCGTGTACAATCCTCCTGCTATACAGCAGTAGAAGGGTTAATGTCAAAATGAATACTTGGTAGAGAAACAAAAATCAGGCCCTTAGCCAGGCCGTAAGGGGAACTGAGGGATCTCTCATTTTATTTTCTGAAAGGTAAATTTGCAGCTTCACCCCAAAATCCTTAGATCTGCAGAAAGGAGGGCATCTGCCAGCCCATGGAACTATGCGAGTAACTTTTTCCAGCCTAACTCCGAGCTGTAACGTGCTATATCAAACTGCCAAATCTACAGTGCTCACTTCTCTCTGTGAATCCAGCTGTCATTTTTCCCAAATGCCTTCACAGTCCCAACTCTCCCAATGCCAAAAAAAGCTTTTCACAGATACACATAATTTTACAAAACACATATGCTCTCTGTACAGCACATGCAGTCAATTAACAAGTTTACTCATAGAACTAAAGGATGACACACAACAGTGAAACAAAAACCTCTTGCAGAGAGCTATCACGTTAACCTTCCCCTCCCTACCATGCAATCCTCTCCCAGAGTGCTAAGGCGTTCTGAAGTATATTTGAGTACCCCACAAGACCTTTCATGCTTATCTCTGTGGCATCTTGTATTCCATAATTTCCGTGGTGTTTCCAACCACCAGTTAAATGTAAAATGCATTCAATTTGCGAGTCAGCAAGCTCAAAACATGCACCAGGGAAAATATATTCCCTCACAAAAGGAAAAAAATATATATACTAAGCACAGAATTAAAGCACATACCTTTTAACTGGTCTGCTACCACACTCTGACCAACTCTCTCAACCACCTTCCCATCCTCCATTTCGTAACGATCATCCAAGTATTTCGCGGTAGCTTCTGAAATATGGACTTTTCCAGCCACCCCAAGCTGCTCCATCAGATTGGCCAAATTGACATCATTGGACCACACATCAAACTTGAATCTCCTCATTCCCAAAATGCCACAGAGGACCGTCCCGGTGTGAACACCAACTCTCATATTCACCATTTCTTTTTTCTCTTGGCAAAACTGCTCAATGGCTTTAATCATACCCAAGCCCATCTCAATGCAGCAGTAAGCATGGTCTGCCCGGGGCTCTGGGCAGCCAGCTACACAGTAGTAACAGTCTCCCAAAGTGCTTATCTTCTCGCATTTAGTGTCCTCACACAGACGGTCGAAACGTCCAAAGAGGTCGTTCAAGAGTCCTACCAGAGCATGGGCAGACTTATTGGCGCTCATTTTTGTGAAGCCAACAATATCTGCAAACAAAATGCTCACTTGTTCTATCTGCTGCATTTTAAAAGGACGGAATATTATAGGGGTTTTCTGTATGGACGGCTTCTTCTTCCTATTTTTGGGGCTCGAGGTGGAATGACGTTTGATGGAGTTTTCACTTTCATCATCTCCCTGCTTCATTAAGTCATCAGCTATTATTCTTGGCATAACAGAATGAATCATCCTCTCTTTCAGGGCTTTTTCCACTTCCAAGTCCTTTCCATGCATGATGGACTGCCCCACTTTTAAGAACGTGCTTCTTGATCTGACTTCGGACATAATAAATAAATGGATACCAATGGCGTGGATGCAGATGTGCAGGAAGGCTTTACTCAACAGCTCCCAGTAAACCACACCGGCTCCAAGAGGCATAAAACAGTTCTCATCGCGGAAGTGATAACCAAAGGTCTCGAAAAGGACTGAATACAACAGTCCCAGAAGCAAGCTTAAATATAAGGGTAAATGCATCACTGTGTAAAGCAACAAGAGCACTTCAATACACATAGAAAAACTGCCTACTTGAGAAAGACAAGTGTCTGTGGGATCTGCCAGGGAAGTCTGATTGGACAAGTCACCACTTCCTGAGATAGGCTTCAGAGCCTGGAACTGCAGAGCGAGAGTCAAAGCAAAAACCAGGAGGGTGAGTACCAGCGAAGTCCATACATAATGGCGGGCATAAGTCTTAGTGAAAGTGAACACAAAAAAAGCTACACATACCAAGAGAAAGCACAGAGCCGGCACCATGAAAACAATCTGTTTCTCTCTCATGTGTATGCCGAAGTAGATGCCCCAGAGAAGACAGGCCACACCGATGTAGAAGAGGGCATAGCGAAACCTGCGCTGGGTCTGCGGGAAGCACCTCTCCATGCAAGCCTCCTCCAGATTGTTGGAGTCGAACTTGGGGTTCCACCACTTGGAAGAGGCTCTCTCGAAGAGCTGCGGCAGCTTCTTCTGCCGGCGGAGGCCAGGGCCGCTGCCAGCACCACTGCCGGCCCGGCGGGTGCCCCCCGACTCCCCCGAGCTGCAGCTGGAGGAGATGCGGTACTTGCAGTGCTTGGAAGAGGAGCAGCCCTGGTGCTGCTTGGGGTTGATTTTCACCGTCACGCTGTT
>JANHGL010014706.1:0-144389 GCA_024611195.1 Ceyx melanurus | reverse complement strand
GGAATGCGCCGCCGGCTCCGCGCCGCGTCCCGCCTGCCTCGCTGCGGTGCCGCGGGAAGCCCTCGCCGCCCCGCCAGCCATGCCGCACTTCACCGTGGTGCCGGTGGAAGACAAGCACCGCGCCGAGTACGACAGCGTAGAAGGTCTCAGCTGGGTGGACTACCGGGAGCCGGCCGCAGCGCCCGCCGCCGGTGACTCCTACGACACCGTCAGCTCCGACGGTGAGCGGGCACGGCTGGGGCTGGGGGACGGCGGTGCCGACCTCTCCCAGAGGGGAACCGGGGCAACCTTGGCCGTCCCGCTGCGCTTCGCTGCCGCCGGCCGCGGCAGACAAAGGCGGAGGCGCCGGTAGCGGCCCTCAGGGTCGGCGGGGAGCGCCGCGCTCGGAGGAGGAGCACCGGTGGGGTCCGCCGGGGAGGGCGGCGGCTCCGCCGTTGTCAGGGCCGGGACGCACCGCCGTGGTGAGGCTCGAGGGGCACCCGTCCCGGCGGGAGAGGCTGGTGTCCGGCTGTCGGCACTGGCGGCCCGGGCAGAGCGGCGGCAGCGCAGCCCGGCTAGGCTGCGGCGGATGCCCGCGGGGGACGGGGAATTCTCCCGCTGCGCGCAGGAGCTGAACCCGGGGATTCCCTTTCCTCTGCAGCCACTTGTTGATAGCCCCGGGTGCAGCGGGGAGCGGGGCTGGCGCAGGGACACGGGCTTTATCTCTGTTCCCACAGACTGCAGCCTCCAGAGGTGATAAGAGTACGTGAAGATGCGCTTAGATGTTTTCAGTGCTCCGCTGCCAAAATAAACGGGCAGTAGAGAATTCAGTTAAATTAGCTGAATCTTAGGTGTCTGCTGTTCTTGTTTATATAATCTTAAAAAAGGTGCTTGTCCAGCCAGGTCTGTTTCCCTCAAACCGGGCCCTTGAATGCTACGGCGGGTGTATTGTGTGTGTGTGGTTTTTTACAACTGCTCCTGCTAGGCAGGGCTGCTTTTTGTAAGTGGATAATTTATCCAAATTACAGAACAGGATCACGTAAGTAGGAGGGGATTTTGGGAGGTGAGAAGTACATTCTTCAATCAGGCAGCCTAGTATCAGTGCTCAGCCTATCTCGGTGTTTTGCTCTGACTTATAGGTATAGGTCAATTTTAATATTGCAAGTGGTTGTAGTGATAAAATGAAGGATACTCGGATATGGAGAGTAGGGTAGTTCTGGTAAAAGGTTGTTTTATGCTTTTTGAGGGGGATTTTTCTTTTCTCTGCCTTGGTTCTGTTTAGTTTTGTTAGGTTTTTGGAAGAAGATCTTCCCACGGGCTTAGGTGGTGAATCTGCCTTGCCCTCTGTGAATCATATGTGACTCCTGGCAACAAAGGAAAAATCAGTCAACACCTGAGCCTGTGTAGGCAATCTTCTCAAAATGTAAATGTTATTGGTTGCCCTGTAGCCCCTTAAGGGAACCAGCACTGCTCCAGCCTGTGCTTGAGGAAGAGAACAGGGTTATTTTGCTGAGTGATACTCAACTGTCATGAGATCAAGGTCCAGTTCCTGCTTTGTGGCCTTGTTCAATTCTCTGTAAATCTGTGCTTCAGTCTCCAGCATGTACCATTCTTTTCCTTACTTGCATGGTTTTCAGAGGGATTTCAGATTTCATATACTAAGTAGTTTATATAGGCCTCATGTCCATTTCTAGTCCTGGTGTGGGAATTCTGGGATGATGAAAGGTAGGTGCTTTTCCCAACTTTTCTATTATCACAGACAATTTGAGGCTCTAGCCCTAGAGTCTGTGCAAGGTCTTGATTTTATTTTGTAAAGAAGGTCTCTTGTTTTTGGGTTGCTTAATGTATAGTACATGTGTATGAAAGTAACAGGTGCTTTTCACTAATCTGAGCAGGTTGAGATCTCCTGGAGTGCTTTTTCTACTAGGTAACTAGGTAACAAATGGATTGGAAAGTGTGACTTGGGGAAGACACTGCTACGGTGGATAAAGGAAGGTCAATTCAAACTGCCTGTAATTTGGTGACGATACTGCCTTTTGGATGTGCACAAGAAATACACTTGGACTGTGTCAGCGAGATGAGTCTCTCTGTCAGTTGCTGGCAAGCAGCAATCTCTTAAGTAGTAACTGTTTCAACTGCAGCATGGAGCCATACTGATGGAACCCAGATGAGCCTTTTAATTTAAAACTGATAAATATTTAGTAATATTTCTATTAATATATGGAAGTTAGTTCTGTTTCTGTTTGAACTATAACTGCTTTCTCTCTTTTTAATGTACTTTCACAGTAATTAAGTGTTGTTTCATATCCTTAGGGTATATATGTAAAGATACACTGTCTTGCCTACCTGTACTGACAAGCATCTACTTCCCCAGAAGCTTTTTCTATTGCTTCCTGGAGTTCTTTGGTTCATGGCTCTGTAGAGGGGAATCTGAACTCCCTTGTGTTACTCCTTTAGTTTTTTGTCCTCCTTTGTACATTCTGTGCAGAGTGCCATAGCCTCTTGCACTGGGGGAGCATTGTTTATATGATGTGGTGGAGGTGGAAGCTCCTGTATCTCACAGCTGTTCAGCTGGAAGCTGCAGAGAGGAGGGAAGAGCGTGATCCCCCAGAGCTTTCTGTGGCAGCTGATTACCTGGCTTATGGAGTGATTTGTTGGTGTTTGTGATGCTCCTGATTCCAGATAAAGTACACTTTGTCTTGAGTGCACAGTTTTAGAGTTGTAGGTTGTGGCCCTGTAACGGTGCACATGATTCCTGCTGCAGTGCATGAATGCACAGAGAGCTACCTGAGCAATGCTGGTTGGCCAGTCTTGTGCTATCAGGCAGTGACACCATAGCTGGCATAAGGAACTGGCTGCAGTTGTTTTGGTGAATCTTCTCCAGGAAAGATTTTATTTTATCAGCTTGCTATTCAGAACCTTATTTAAACTCTTCCTCAGATGACTTGGTTTGATGGGATATGGGTTACAGTGATTCAGTAATGATGTGGCCAGTCAAACCTGTGGTCTGTCATGGTAAGGTGTTTGTGGCTGGTCTGTAACAGTATCCAAGTAGTGGCTTTGTCATCCAGTATTTCTTGAACAATCTTCTTGTGATTCCGACAAATTTTTATTTCACTCCAACCTTCATTTCTCATAGCCTTGGTTTTCAATGTTTTGGGTTTTTTTTTCTGAGTTTTGCTTTATGTAGGACACCAAGCGATATGGTGTCATCTGAATGCTACAGACACGAAGCCATTCTGCAATACAATTTCTTGTCACCCATTTCCATCAGAAGACATTAGTCATTGTGCAATAATTCAGCCTTTACAGATAGCTTCAGTGCTTGCTCGTGAATAAAATCAGCCTTTTTTTTTGAACCAGGTTTCACTGGCTGCCTCTGCTTGTAATAGATTTTGACATCTTCCATTGAGATAAAGAAGTACAAAGAATTATCGTGTGATCCTGTGATAAACTTTGGAGCCCTGCTTTATGGATCATCAGGGCTGAGAAATGTGAATTTGGCATCTTTTCAGTCTTTGAAATAATGCCAGCATGTTAGGTTCGGTACACAGGGTAAGAAGAGGGACATTGGGGTCTGAATAGTGTTTAAAAAAACCAAATAGGCTTTGCTTTAATAGGAATCTCAGCTCCACAGTGATTGTGCACCCTATTAACCAAAGAGCGACAGTGTCATGTGTCCTGTGGGAAGTTATTTATCCTCCTGTGACTTATGGTTGTGGAAATGAGACACTAATCAGCTTGGTGTCACTAACCAGCTTTGGTCAGCTGCCACCCTTGTTTTTTGCCAATGAATTGCACTGCTTGTGTTCCAGTTATCACATGGCTTCCTTTCAACCTAGAGTTGTCTAACTAGACCTGAGACCTTTTCTTCATACTTACAGTCTGCATCAGTATGTACAGTGCCTTTGTGCAGCAACAGATGATGCTGGTCATTCACGATAAGCTATTTTTAAGAAGATGGATAAAGAAAGTTCTGGTGTGATAGCAGTGTGCTTTTATTTTGTGCTTCTTCCTTGTTTTAAGTCTTCTGCAAGATTTGAAATAAAGCTCCCATAAACCCTGTCTGAAGATACTTTCAGTGGGCATACATCTATTATTCAAAAAATACTTTTAAAACCGTTTGGTTATTGTATGTGGATGTCTTGGTAAAGTCCAGAGTTAAGATGAAATTATTAATCTATTGAATTAGCTGCTACAGCTAAATATGACTGAAAGAAGCATGTGTCCAAATATATTTTATGTTAAAGGCCTTTTACTAATAGCAGCGTGGGTAAATGGTGCTGTTTCAGTCACAGCAGGATATTTTTGCATAACCTCTGTAGCATGTGCACATCCACCATTTGTCATGTTGCCTCAACACTGGAGAAAGAAGTCATGGAGGAGGGAGCCTGGGGAGGAGTTGAGGAAGAAGCCCTGAATTTATTTGGAAGGCAAAAAAGTAATCTCAGGATAGAAATACACTGATGTCAGTGAACTATTTCTTCTGGTGATTTGTAAATGGTGTGGAGACTGCATCTTCAATTCAGTTGCATTTTGATGAGGAAGGGTTTGTTCGGTTTTTTTTCTGTTCTGCTGAAGCTGACATTGGTTTTCCCTCTCTGTAAAGTTTAGTGAGTAAATTTAGAGATACTAAAAGTGTCCTGTCAGTGCTAAATATGTCAATATTTGTTCCTGTTCCATAAAGGATACCTGTGAGATATTAGTAGAATGCACAGTAATGGTTATAATTTGGAATGCAGATCCTGAAATGTTCGTAGCAGCAGGGTGAGCCTTGTTTGGGCTTGTATTTATTGTTTTTTTCCTGTTTGTGCAATAGGCAATTAGCACAGCGCTGATAGCAGTGCCAAACTCCAGATTTGTTTTTTTCAGTGCAGGTGCACAGATAAGTGGACTCTTGCTTTAGATAAGGAAAGATAAGAGTCTGGTATGTGAAAAAGGAGAGTGAAGAAGTCTTTGTGGCATAATTAACCGTTTATAACACTTGGGTGGGTGGAGATGGTATTTACTTTCTGTATAGTCTGTAAGCGAAGGAATTTCTTGGAGGAGCTCATTTTAGTGGAGTCCATGGTAAACTTCAGGTTTCGTTTAGCTGCATGTGATTTTGTAAGCTTTAATTCACACATAAAAATGCTTGTCTAGGAAAAGGAAAAAAAGTTCATGTTCCTTCATAAATGTTACTTTTGCTAAGCATGTCTCATACCTCTTCTAATTTGTGCAGTGATTAAGACAGAGCTGGAGAGGCTGCAGCTGTCTGGTACCAAGGGGAGCTTGGTGCCAAATGCTAGAGGCCAGGAGACAGCTAAATATAGAAAAATATGGGCCTTTTTTGTGGGTTTTCTGGTATTTCAGTTATTTGGAAAAGCTCTGGGCAGGATCTTCGTGATATGTGTGATTTGAAAGTAACTCCCATAACCATATGTGTGTGTCTGTATGTTGCATAAAAAAGATGAAAGAAGCCAAATCAGTCTCTGCTGGTCTGTGTTTCAGAGGACACCTGTATTTTAAGTCTGCCTGCAACTCCTCTCTCCTTTTGACTTGCTAAGTGCCCATTCAAACTAGTCTAAATTAGTTTAGTGTAGTTAGGAGACTTTTTTAACATGCTGAAGCTTTGGTTTTTTTATTCAGTCTCTGCACTTTTCTAGAGAAACTAAAATAAATTTTGGAGTTTCTTACATTGTGTTTGTAGTACACCTCTCTTGTATAAAATTAACCTCTGTGTGCTTTAGTCAGATTCCCCTTGTGCATTTCATCAGGGTTTCAACTCCTTGATATTTCCTTTCTTCACCCTTGCTGCTCACCCTTGCGTGCTCTTCAGTGTAAAGTTTAAACTTGGCTTTTGCTCTGAATTCTGTGTGGAATGGAGATTAAGGTCCTCTGTAGCTTCATTGCCTATATAAGAGGTGTAGCCAAAGATAATACATGCAGTTCACCCAAGTTAAAGAACAGCAACAGCCTTGGGGTGGATCAAACTTAGTGATGGCTGCTTTCTTTTCAAGTGCGTGTAACAGAATGGGGGACACCATGTGCCACGTGGAGAGGAAAGCTGCCTTTCGTGAGTTTCCCCTTCTGACACCAACTTGGAGATTTACACCTCTTCTTGAGCATGAGGTAGCAAATAATTTTATGTGCGAACTGGTTTATATTACAGAAAAAAAACAACGTTATCACCGATATGTGGGAGCTATATTTATTTGATCATGGCATGTTGCACTTCAACTTGAGTTTTTTCTTTAAATACTTCTGATATTTGACCTGAACTACAGAGAGAAAAATGTACCATTTAAAGCCATGGTCAAAAGCCTGTTGGAATTACATTTAATGAATGTTTCCATAGTCTTCAGTAACCTTTGAATATGAAATTTTCAATCTCTTAATTGTACTAATTCTCACAGATAAGAAAGTTTCTATATTTTTGTTTTAGTAAAATATCTTAATTATTAGTTACCAATAGGCATCTGTTCAAATGATGCCAAGTGATCCCTTAGCAAAGAGTAGTACTGTTCTTGTTCTTTCAGTTGAACTGCTTTGGATGATTTATTTCAATATACTTGGATTTTGTCATGCATGAAGAACTGTGTATCTTTCACAGTGGCTGCTGCAGTGAACGCTAAGCCAGCAATATATTTTTTTTAAATACCATACATAAGAAATACTAGTCTTTGAAGAATCAGATATGTGACAGCCTTTAATTTGTCCTGCCTTGAAATATGAGTCTTCCTAAACGAGGAAAAATACAGGCTCATATAATGCATGTGGGGTAAACATCTCTGGATTTTGGATACCACGGCATTTTTTCTATTGTTATGTGGCCCAGGTCCACTTTCTTCTGCCACCTTCTGCACACCTATCCAGATGTTGTTCTATAGGCTGTCTACTGCCTGTTTGTCCTGAGTGACTCTTATTTTAAACATCTGTTTCCTGAGTCTCAAACTGTCACCATAAAACTGAACCATAAAAAGAAATTTTTAAATGGAGTTAAAGGAGTAGCATTTCTTCCTAATAGGTCATGTATTAGGGCTTTAGATGTTGTGGAAGGTGTTTGGTTAGGCCTGGAAAAAAAAAACACGACTATTTACTTTCCTGCAGCCTTAGCTCACGCCTGAGCAAGAGTGGTATAGGTTAGAACAGTTCTGGGAATAAATATTTTTTCAAAATTTTCATTGCTATGAAAGGTACTTGGAGGAATTTTTTTCTCAATCATCTTTTGATCTTCATTCTGCTCTGTAGGACAGAGAAGTGGAGCTTGATGTGCAGAATAAAACACTAATTGCCCAAAAGGAGCTTTGAGTCAATTAGCTTATGGATGAACAAGAAAGGTTGATAACTTGGCAGTTTTGCCAAGTTGGCTATGCTTAACTGACTCGAGGCAGCCTGAGACTTGTTTGAAATGTAAATTAAATGGTATTTTGCTGAGGAGATGATGAGAGGCCAGTGCCAGACTGGACTGGGCACCTGGGGCTGGGGGTGAGGGAAGAGACTGCTGGTGAGGGAACAGCCATCACCCTACCTTTGTATTGGTGGTCACAGTGCTCTGTCAGGATACTGGGAAGCTCATTTGCTTAGGGCATGGCTAAGCAGCATTTCCAGAGGTATTCAGGTTCTGGGTTTGTCTAATGTTCCCTGGAAGTTTGTCCCACGCATCCATCCCCTTGAATCCAGGATGCTTCATATGCTCCCTTCTCCCCATTCTACCCAAGTGACCTGTATTGTCCTAGAATCTCAACTCTCATTGATTGACACGTGGTCTGTAATATGATTGGGATGCAATCCATCGATTGCTGTGAAAGTTAGAGTTGAAGCTGTAAGCTGATGCTGGAAGCTGGCTCACAGGGAACCGTAGTGGAGGTTGTGTAACAGGATCCTGGGAGAGATGATGCAGAGCTCTGTGTTTAGGGCAGAGGCATGTTCTACTATGTATAGGTTCCAGCTAATTAAACCAGAACAAAACTCTTATCTGGGTTTCTTCTCCAGTCTAATTGTCAGCTTTCATCTCCTACCCTAGCCAGCAATTTCTGGCTTTTGTCTGAGGTATTTAGAACATCATTCAGATACCTCTTTATTGTGCAGCAGTTTAGGCCATACAAACTTTAGCCTCTCACTTCCATGTCAAAGGAAAGAAAGGAATGTTATGGTGTGTCATTAGAAGCTGCCCATTTGCTGAGCTAGAGTAACTCTTAAGGAGAGCAAACTTGTTGAGACTTGGTCTTGCATACTTCAAATTGCTCATCGCTGCAGTAAAACAGTTTTTGTGCCTTGGAGTATATTTTTTTTTTTCATAAAATTATCTATAGCAATGCACCTCTGTGTTATGACCCTGCTTGTGCTTGCAAGCTGAGCAGCCCCGAGCTTAGATCTGACCTCCTACATGGAAATGCAGAGGTGGACTTTGCACATAGGAACTAAGTCAGGTCTCAGAGTAATTCAAGAAGACAGTGTAGCTGCTGCTGTCTCTGATGGAAGAGGGCACGTTTCTGTTTCTCTTCTGCCTCCTACCATTGCATTCAGGAGCTTTGCCTTCCTGAGCCACTTCTGAATAACACAACTGACAACTTTTACTGCTGCTTGCCGTACTATGTATTTGTGTCTGGAGCTGATGCAAAGGGAGAAGTTCTTTAAGTCTTGCAGGTTTGGTTTAAGAACCTACTACTCCTGAATGTTTTTAGCTTTCTTCTACTAAGGTTTTCACTGTCCAGTCTGTGATTTTTGGCATGGGAAGGGTTCAGCAGCAATACCCCATTGTCTGTCTTGCTCCAAAGGGATCCCTTCCTTGCACTTGATTCATATTTGCATTCTGCACCCTGTATTGGTGTGTGATCTTCAGGGCACAGCTGTTTTTAGAGCATCACAAGCCAACCTTTGCCAACCATATTGGAACTCAATTCCCAAATGGATGCAACTTACATCTGGGCTACTTTGCCTAAGCAGACACAAACCGGTCACTTTGGACATGGCTGCGTGTTGCAGAGAATGTGGTGGCAATGCCAGGGATGAATTGCAGGAGCACTGCAGTCAAATGTGAGGGGAGTATTCTTGGACAACATTTGGTAAAGCCCAATACTGTGTAAGCAGTGGGGTCATTACCTGCCTTGTGTTCACATGTCTTTTAGCATATGTGCAGCGTGCTTTAGAGCTGTAATTCAAGGCAACACACAGAGAGTAATTTAATTGCAGAAGCTTCCGTGGTTTCTCCCAGTACCTGATTTTGTCTTGGTCTGTGCTATGTGTTGCACAATGTGAAATATTTTGTGCTATTTTGGAAAACCTGGGAGCTCTTTATGAATGTGTATTAGAATTTATCTGTTTTCCATGCTTATCATGTGCAATGTCAGAGCACTCTCCGCCCTCTAAAATGTTTAGTGGGATGCAGTGACTTCCTTTACTTGGAGAAGTCTCATTCTGACTGGTACTTTTAAGTATTATGACCTGAGTTATAGTGAGTTTTGGTTGGTTTTAGCAGTTCACACTGAAAGGTCAGTTCTTCATCTTTGGAACATATACGGATTTAGCTCTTTTGTTTACTTTTTTTTTTTTTCCTTAGTTAAAGATCTCACATTTTGTTTTCACATAAAACAAAGTACTTTTCAAACGTAAGGAAAATCTGATATTCAGCACTTTCTATATTAGTTAAATGAAAACAAAAAAAACCCCAACATTCAGGGCTTCACAGTGGGCTGTAAATGATGACAGATGTCTTTCTACTGTCTTCCAAGAATGGATAGTAGATGTCTGTTCATGTAATGCATAGAATGTATATACATTTACATTTTCAAAGAAATTAAATCACCTTTTCCTGTTATTTTCTGTATGTCTGGAGCTATTTAGCACCCTCACTAATTCCTCCTCTATTTCCACTTGTTCCCTGTAGGAAGATATTTGAGCTGGTTATACTGTTCCTTTCTGCTTGTTTTCACTCCATCGTTTGTGCATGTATGGTTGTATGGTTAGCTGTTCTGTTCCTTCAGCACATGTTGAGCTGGAGAGAGAAGCAGTATGACTGAAGTAGTTCGGGGGATGTGTTGGAGTTTGGATTTTTTTTTGTAGTTATTTTCTCTCATCTTTCTTACTGCCCAGCCATGAACAGCACTGAAAACTATTTTCTGCCTTTGGTACTGGAGGGAAAGGTGAATTGAGTATTGTATGGAATCTGCATGCTCATCTCATAGATGTGTGTTGCTGTGTCTGAAAGAAAATCGGAACATTTTACAATAAGGTAAGAGGCTTTTCTAGAGGCAGGGAAAACATTAGCATTGTTGGCCCTGTATTTTGTTACAGGGTGTGCTGTGTCTGAGGTGCCTTCATGCATGCGAAGGGGCAGAGTTTCAGGGAGGATAGTCGTGAGAAGTGATTTGGAGTCTTTCCACATGAAAGAACCTCTGAAGTGGATTATCAGTGAAGTACAAAGGTTGTTTTTATAGGGTTTTTTTTTCAGCTGGCAATGCCAAGTTATATTATGAAAGTGCCGAAGTGATGCGAGTTCCTAAATCCAATTTCTCAAAAGTGACTTGGCATCTTTAATTCCATAGGCATTCTTGATGGTTGCATCTACTCTATAATCTAGATAAATCCCAGTGTAGTGTGTGCTGGTATCCAGAGGACCTCCTTAAGAATGAGCAGAATGGAGTGGATTCTGGTAATTATGAGCTGCTTAGAGTCAGTGTTAGAACGTAATTACGTATCTTATATAAACCTCCATGTCATCATGCTGATGCTTTGCTTTTTTTTTTTTGTGATCTTTTATATGATTCGTCGTTAACGGGTAATCATATTAAAAAGTATTGAAGATGGAAAGAAATGCATCACTGTTTTCTCTTGAAAGCTGAAATGCCTGGAGGGCTAACGTCACAGAGCTATACTTTTCGTGGCAATTAGCAGGTTTAAAACGCCGCCAGATTCCACGCTCGGCAAGCAGCAGGTTTGTGGCACACACTTTTCTGAGTAAGTGTGCAAACAGCTGCAATGTGGCTCTCAAAAATGGCTGGGTTTGGAGTTCACAAATAGCATTTTCAGGAAGATCCTGGCATTGGTCTATTTTCTCAGTGTTGAAAGGATTATAACACCAGGATTATAGCCGTGTTGGTTTAGCTTTCTGTAAGAAGCCCTTTTGCCTCCTGAAAGAGAGCAGTCCCATTCAGCACTGCAGCCAGCAGTCAGTTTGTCAGAGGAGGTGGAAAAAAGTTATTCTGGGAACACGATATTATTAAACTTGTCCAATCCTCAGGACTTGAAAGAGAAAGCACGTACTAAAGCACATACTAATTGCAGAAAGAAGAATAATGGTAAACCAAATCACTGAAAATGGCAAAGAACTATTGCTGAAGGGTAAGTACTTCATGTTGATATTAAAACCTACAAAGCATTATAGTGTTCTGAAACTACCAATGTATCTTAACTGAAGAATGAAATCATTGCACTTTCTGAAACACAGGGTTATTAAATTGCTAAATCCTTTGAGTTGTATAGTTTGTGTCAATTTGATTGGTAAAGCTGTTCTCTAATCTAGTTTTGCAAGGTAAGGGAGAAGTCTGGTAGTAACTTCACTTTCATACCTGTTTATCTGGGGATAAGACAAAAGTCTTAACTGTATGTACACTTAATTCCATACTCTGGGGCAGCCTGATTGTTGCATAGGTTGTTGTCTGGGAAAGCTTTGGGTGTTCTTCCATGCAGAACACAAATGCAGCCTTCAGAACTCTCAGCTCTTTCAGAGGAACTAATATATCAACAAGACAGCTTTTTAGTTCAATTTTATGGTAAAAATGCACTTTGTGTTACTTTTGTGGACAACAAAGCTGCGGCTGATTATAAATACATACATGATACCTGCAGTGTAATGCATAATTAATATTAACAAGGACACCTTGACTTCATTTGGTCAAATTCAGTAACATGAAAATTTAGGCAGTGTCAATTTAACAGTGAAATAAATACTGTTTTGTATTAGTCTTTAAATTCTGAGTGAACACATTACAGTCTTAAAATACCCATGAATGTCAGTTGTTTGGCCTCTTCTGATGCAAGTGTGTGTCTGGGTCTGGCATGTGAAAGGGAGTTCAGTGCTGTCAGTGTAACTGATAGTTTGAGCCTTTTTTTAAAGTACAGAGCATCTCTGCTCCCTAAAAGCTATCCAGGTAAAGATCTTTCCTTTCATGCTGCTCTTCTTTCCTCTTGTGCAGCCCTATTGTTTCATGGACTGTTACCTAGTGCAAATTTGGCTGTTAAGAAATACTGGGTCAGCCTGGAATTTACAGCTTATGCTTTCTACCATCTCCAGTGAAAAAGACCAGTAGCCCAAGGTTGTAAGTGAACTGGCATTAACTAGTGATGGCTGAGAGGCTTGGTTAGGCTTTCTGTTTTTCAGCAATACTTAGTTCTGCAAAACTTTGCTGCTAGTGGACAATGAGAAGGATGCTGTCTGAACATAGCACAGCCTTTTGGAGGGATCCAAGTTTTATCCCAATACAAGTGCTTGGGAAAGTAACATCATTGTTAACACCTGGAGTGCTTTCTCAAGAATTGTGTTAAAACATTTTCTTTTGTAGAAGCAAGCCAAAAGCCCCAAGTGTAATAAAAATGGACATGGGGCACCTTTTCATATAAAAACTTTAGCCTTAAGGCTGTGAACAAGTATCTTCAAAATAATCTTGTGACTAACAAAATTACCAGATTATGCAATGAAGAAAAATTATACATTAAAATAATTCCTATTTGCAGCAATCCTGTTGCTCCTCCTACTATTTTTTGTTTGTTTGCTGCTTTGGTTTTGTTTTGTTTTTGGGTTTTTTTGGTGTATAATAGCTGTCTTGGATATATTCATTTGCCTCCAGGTCTTGTGAGAATGAACAGTAAGTGTAGCAAGCCTGTTTTGTTTTTTTGATCAAAAAATCAAACTGAATTCTGTTTTAAATACCAGTTGTGTAGAAATTTGTGCAAGATCGACACATGAAAATCTGGAAAAGCATAAACTGGAACAGAACTAACTTGTTTTCTGAAGTGGGATAAATTTTGCATACTGTAAACCATCTATAAATCAGGGGATTTTAAAATTAACTTAGGCTTTCTTTAGAACCTAAAAAAAGTTGTAGAATGGCAAGATTTATGTATAAGAGAGACATTTCAGGGATCAGCTAATGAAGTGAGATTACCTGTTTTGTTGACCAGAACTGCTTGCTGTTTAGATAGCTGAAGGTAGGTTAAAGGAAGCCCACACCATTGGTATCAGCTCTCATTTCTAATTTTAGATTCCAGTGTTACTTATTGATGGAAATGATTAAAAAAAAAATAAAAATCTACAATTAAATAATGTTCTCTTTGTGTGAAAATAGTTCTTTTTATGTGCCTAGCTATTACAGGCTTTGTGGCCAGTGATTCTGGTGAAATAGCGTCTGAATGTCAGGAAAAAATGTTAGCTAATATACAATCTGTTTCATTTTAATTAGGTTTTTGTTAGAGTGGTGTACACAAAAGAGTCTGCACATACATAGTAGAATTACAAGTGGAATATTCACTCTTACAGTGCTCCAGAAATTAAATTCCATTGATGGGAGGAGCTCTGGGCTGTCCTTTTGGCTGGTTTTCTAGTAAATATCAGTTGTTTGTCACTTATAAAGAGGAAAAATAAACCAACAGTCTTCATTCTTTGTCAGATATTTCAGTTCTGACTGATTTGTACTCTGATTCTCACTAAAATTCTTTGAAGAAACGTAGCCCCTCAGTTAAGATTTAGCTTTTGATGTTTTAGTCAGGGAGGATTCTGGCAACTCTGCATGCCATTGTCACCAGTCACAGCTGTATCTGGAGCTTTGTCCAGCTTTCCAGACTAGCAAAGCATGTCTTGAGAGTTGGTGAATCCCTCTAGAAATACCATGAGCATGATGTATGTGCCTCTGCCATCTTACATTTAATTAGCTCATACATATGCTTGTAAAAGCAAAGTGGTAAAAGCCACTTTTGTTATCAAGGTTCACCCCAGTTGGAATTATTTTTTTTTTTAATATGTTTTAACCTTACTGCAGCTTAAGTGGCATGATGGTATTTTTCACTTCTGCTGTTACCTGTTCTGGCTGGACTTAAGCTAGTCCATGTGCATCATGCCTTCAGCAAGCCATAGCCTGTCAGGTAAATGGAGCCTCTGTAAGAACAAGGTGAGTGTCTCCGGGTTAGTTGTGCCCAAATAATCTGTAGTTGTTTTAAGATGTAATAATTTCCACTTATTTAACTGAACATGATGAAGTGGAGGAGTGGTGGTTTTCTTTAAGGGAACTAAGACACTGACAAAAGAGGAGATTAAAACCTCAACAGGTTAAGTTATGCAACCCCCTCTGTCACTTTTTCAGAGGGGTGATATTCTGAGTAGACACTTTGTCACTGTGAAGCTTCCTGGTCTTTCTTCACAATAGTCTCACTGTGCCTAATTGTTCACCTTTCATTTATCCTCACTAATCTGTCTGTTTTATAGTTATTTTCATATGTGTTGTCTGTAATTCTCTCTAAACTCTGTTTTTTCATCACTCAGTTACTAATGAAAACACAATGGCTTGCACAAAAGACTTGCACTTGGCATGCTCAAGAAATGAAACTCTCTCACCTAATCCCCTTGCAGACGAAAGCAGAAATGTGAACACTGTCCTTCATGTTCTTTATCATCTTTTTTTTTTTTTTTTTTCTTTCTTTCTATCTTTTTAAGTAAGGACAACATAAACACTTTGGAGAAAAAAACAAAACCAGTCAGTAAAATATCCGCTGCAGTTTTCCCACTGTGTTTTTTCTTGGCAATGAGATAAAAGGCAGAATTTTGGAGATCCATTTATTGCTTTTATTCTGTCTTCTAGGCTTGTGTGTTTGCTGGTATGGGAGTATGCATATTTAGGATTTTTAGGTTTTGTTCCATGGATCATCTTTGATGTTTTATGGAACTCGGGTGATCCACACAATGTCAAACACTGTTCTGCAGACTTGTGTCCATACCTGAGTAGGGAGTTATAAAAAGTTCAGGGAACTATGGTAGAGATATTTAGATAAACTGTATAATTGTAATGGTGGCTGCAAACAGAATAATTTGGTTTGGAAGAGAACTGGTAGCATTCAGAAATAAAATGCCTTGAACAAAGCAATGAAACAAGTGAAGAGGAAATATTAACCTACTTGGACTGTAGCTTGCCTGCCTCAAAAATGGAGATTTGTTAGGCACTAAGGCAAATAAATTATTCTCTGTTGCAGAGTAAATAGCTCCCTCTTTAAGAAATGTTCCTTGCAAAAGTCTTGCATGATGAAAACTAACACCACATAGCTCCTGTCCAAGACCAAAGACTTGCTAACTAAGAATGAGGAAAACTGTACGCATGGCACAAGATGGGCCTTGCCCAGGAGACTTCATGCTTCAGAACGTAAACTGTCCTCACATGAAGCTGGGGCAGGAATTCCACGGAGTGGCTTTCCGAGGTCACCTCCGCTCTCTTCCAAAACTGATGGAGATAACAAGCTCTTCCCATGCAAGTAAGTCTCTTTGAAGCTGCTGCTATTGCTCGTCGACAGATGGAATATAGTAAACAAATATTTTATTGCAGTAAGTAGTACATACTGTTCTGCTTCATTGAAGTATTCTTGTGGTTCTTGTTGAGGAAATGATCATCTGCCCTAGGTTTTACTCATTAAATTGGAAACAGAATATGGAGAGGAAACAACATGAACGTTAAGATACTGTCATTTAGGACATGTCTGAAAAGTAGGGATTGCACCAAATGTGCAACTGTGGTGATGGTGACTATTATTAGAATGATGCAGTTGGGAAGTTCACCTTTGTCTGCAGTAGTTCATAGTCTGTGTATACTTTCGGGTGTGGAGCTAGTGCTATGAATGTGTTAAAAGCCAGATGTGTTCCTCTACCATATGAACTTTTCCACTGAGAGAAAAATGAACCCTAGCAATTAGAAAAACAGTTCTCTATTTGCAATCACTTGTTCTACTGTTGTTTTGTTGTTTTTGTTTTGTTGGTTTTTTTTTTTTTCCTATTTGGTTTGCTTTGTTGGGGCTTCCTGTGTGCAGAAAGATGTAAAGCAAGCACACAAAGGAGTCAACTTCAGAGGCAGTCTAATTGGAGAGAACTGGGTGATACTTGAAAATGCAGATTGATAATGAGAGAGGAGCTGGAAGCTCTTTTAGAGAGACAGAGAGAGAGAGAGAGAGGGAGAACTTCTGAAAAGACCAATTGTGGAAAAATTACTGATGGTAAAATGGAGATAGATCTGAGAAGTAATGTCACTGAACATGAAGATGCATCTTGAGTCCCTAGTCTTTGTGAGGCTCAGAGAGATAGTATGAAGCAATCTTTCTAAGCTAAGGATGGGTTATACTGATGATGTAATGAGAGGCTTGGTGTTCTGAAGGAGCAAAACAATTGCCATCTTACATAAAAATCTGAGATTGAATGTTTACATTATCTTGGCAGCAGTGTGATTTTCTCCAGGAGAAGGTTGAGTTTCTGTAAGCATTGCAAGTAAATGAACACCCATTAAACTTTTTTGAGACAGTGGTGTGCTGCATCTGTAAGGTGAGGTTCCTGATAGAAGAATAAGGAAAAGTAAGAAAGCAAGGAATTGATTGGAAAATCAGTCTGTGAATTATATATAGGGTTTTTTAAAGTTGGTTTGATTTTTTTGAATAGTAAGTTACCAAAGCTAGTATATAGGAAATGAGAAAAAAACCCCAAGTTACTTACGACCTTGCTGTGTTTGGCAAGTGTAATGAAAAGAAGGTACTGCAAGGACTCAAGTCTTGAAGAATCAATTGGCCATTGTTTCTGTTCATCTTGTCACTGTCATTTACACTTGTGTCCAAGTTATTGACTAAAACCTATTTGGCAGATAATTCCATTTCCTCAGCAAAAATGGCAGATGTGCTTCCCCTGCAGTAGAACAGAGCAGCCTGCAGCACTGCTTACAGTGGGCATTGCAGCAGAATGGCTCACGGATGCTACTCCTGCCAGGATGGACAGAACCAACAAGAAGAAAGTCGTCTTTGCAGATTTTTTTTAGTAAATGTTGCCTTTGCAGGAGTTGATAAACTTTTTTATTTTGATGCTGAGTTGCTAAGCTTACTGGTGTTTGTCTAGCCAAGCAAAAAACTGCTACAGTGAACAGCAGTGTGAACATCTGTTACACGCAGGTGGGATCAGCAAATAAGGTGAGCTGCTTGTGCAAGGCAGCTGCTAATTAATGTTTTGGTGATAGTTGTCAGAGCTGTGCGAAAAACAGTAGGTATGTAAACACAGCAGATTGAAATCTACAGACATACTTGGTCAGCTGCATACTTCCAGAAGCTTAAAAAGATGTGATTTTCATGAGTTTTGTTGAAAGCATCTGTGAGCAATGTCTAGCAAATTGTACCTCTATCCATACATCCCTTCTTCGCAGTAAGAACAGTACTGAACTTTCTCATAGTTCTTTTGCTGTAGCAATTAGTTTTCTAACAGTGTGGTCACTCTGTGTAGGGGAGCAGCCTTCTGTTGGCCTCTAAGATTCATTTTGTAAGTTAAGATTTCAAAATGTAGAGATGCTTTCACTTGAATTACATTCAAAGAAATGAGTGTAGTTATGTTGACTTCATTACCTTCATTATTGCAAATACACACCAAAAAAATCTATCTGTTTAATCTTCTAATTTTTATGTTTTCACTGTACAATATTCTTTAACTAGCAGTATTTTCATTTGAGATAAGATGTTTCTTTAATTTTCAATTTCTTTAGTGGTTACTTTTTTTTAAATAGAAAAGAAGTATTCTTTGGATTGATCCTTTCTTAAGGAGATACTCTTGGAAATGTCTTTAGTTTGTATTGGCTGAAATAGCAGGGGGTGAGGAGTTATAGGCAATAAAGGAATTTTTGTTTGTCAAGCAGAGTGTAATGGGGAGCCACAAGTTGAGAACTTATGAATACTGGAATCTATTTATTTTTTTTTTCTCCAAAGACCTTACCTTTTATTTATTTATTTATTTTTAAAAAGGAAACAAAAACTTACTGCTTCTGCACAAAGCTCTACTGACCTTCCATTTTAATTGGAAGCATTGTGGGCTTTTTTGCATGTGTATGCTTTCTTTTACCATGCCTCATGTTCAGCTTTAACCTAGAAGTATAAGGGGAGTCTGAAGATTGCACAATCTCAATATTCAACCCTTCATATGGGTAAAGGCATCATCAGATGAGCACTTCTGATGTCTTGGATTAATGGGTATTGCAGAGAAACTAAATGACAAAAAACCACAACCGACCAAAAATGGGTGTGTGGGGGCTTTGGTTGATATTGTAACAGCAGAATCTAGTCTTTGAATTGTCCAGTCTTACTAAATCTACCCAATCTGGTTGGACACACTATTCAGAGGTTGCTCTTCTCATCAGTAATGATTTTGAAGTGCACAAGAGCTGTTTTGTTACTTGTCAGTGTACTATATAAGGCAAAGTTATAAAAGGGAAAGTTAGAAATGAAGGTGCAAATGGTTTTGAAGCTGTCACCCTACTTGGAAATTTACTTTGGGGTGACCTTTTATTATATTTTAATGAAAACAGAGTAGAAATAGAAAAAAAAACCCACCTCTACATTGAGAGTAACACTGCTGATAATTGATAATGTTGCAAAATTTAGATTTTTATAAAGAAACATTTAATTCACCAAAACAGTTTATTCTGTATGTTTTTTTTGTGAAGGTTACAAAGTTTCCTTGGGATATCTGTCTTTCTGCTCTTACCAAAACCTGTATTTTTTTTCTTTTTTTTTTTTTCTTTGCAGGTCATGGCAACCATAAAGAAAACAGTCCTTTCCTGAACAATTCAGAAGCTGCCAAGGGAGGCGATTACTATGACAGAAATCTGGCCTTGTTTGAGGTAATTTCTAACTGTTTTTCATACTTCCAATGTCATTTGTGGTCTTCCAAGGTGGGATGGATCCAGCACACTGTGTTCATTGGAAGATGGAGCATTGCAAAGTTCCAGGCAGTGGGTTAGTACCTAACTTGCCCTTCATGACCAATCTAAAAACCATGGGCGTGTTTAGGGCATGTCTACAAAGCAGTGAAATTTAAGGGTACCAGAGGAGACCTGAGCAATTTAAATAAAGCTGTGGCACTGTAGGCTGATCAGTGTGGAAAATGAGTAGGATTTACTGTGTTCAGAAGGGCTATGTTATTCTGTTGGAGAGTACCTAAACTCGGGTGCTGCCATTAGCCTGGGTATCCTGTGCTACAGCTGCAGCATGTCAGTAATACAGAATATGAGGTTTCTCCCTCATCTGCCTTTCTGTGGGTGCCCCACCTGTCACCCAAGGTGCCATAGGTAGAGATACCCTGTGTGATGGAAACACTGATATTATGACCACTCAGGACTGTGGGGTAGAGAGGTGTGACTGTTGCCATGTGGAAGTAAGGAGGACCAGGTTCTCATGCAGGAGGCCAGGTGAAGTCACACCAAGTACAGTAGAATCCTACTTCACATCCTCACCTCCCTGGTAATTAATTAAATGCAAATATGTCATTGTTCCCTAAATCCAAGTTTCTAACAAATGTATTCAGCAGCTCAGATACTGGGGAGTGGTGCAGAGTCTTTGTATGGCTCTGCAGCTGCTTTCCAGCTGGGCTTCTGCGTTACAGCTTCCCAGCAAGACTGACAACATGTACTCCCTGTTTTCTGTTCTGGGAACTCGGTGTGGGGCAGCCTGAGCTGGCTCCACACCCTGCCAGGTTGGTGCCTGTAAAGTTCAGCTGTTTGGCATAGGGCCTGGGCAAGTCTAACCAACCTGCTGCTAGATAGGAGCTGACTGTGGAAGTGCTATGCCTTTGTTTGCAGGCAGTGTGCTTGAGCTCTAAGACTTTGAAGCATGCTCCCAGCTGTGGTGTCTTGTCCCTCCAAGGCATGAGAAGTCTGTGATCAGGATAAACTCACTTGTGGGTCATGGAGAGTTGACCACTTGTGGTGTGGCTGCTCCTAGTCACACGTCTGCCTTTTTCATAGAAGTACCACAGCAGGGCTGCAGGCTCTTTCTGTGGTACTGAAGAGAGGGAGGAGCATCCCAAAGGCCACACTGCTCAGCTGAACAGGAAGCATCTGTTGCCTCAACTTATTTCTGTAGGGAATTGCAGCGTTGTTAAAAGATGTGAACATGAGATCAGATTAGAGGAAGGAGTAAGTAACA
Source organism: Ceyx melanurus (assembly GCA_024611195.1). Taxonomy (NCBI): domain Eukaryota; kingdom Metazoa; phylum Chordata; class Aves; order Coraciiformes; family Alcedinidae; genus Ceyx; species Ceyx melanurus. The sequence goes on along the minus strand of JANHGL010014706.1, from coordinate 124,232 downwards.
CAGTGTTTGGCTCATGGCATCTTGGGGTCAGTTTCTGTGTCAGGTACAAAGCATGTAATGCTACTGATCCTTCCAGAAACTGTTTCTGATGAAAGCTGAAGAGATGATAAAAGTCCAGACAGTGAAATCTTTCTTAATTGGGTTTTATATCCTGTGTAGAGAGTTGTTGCTCTTGACTGTGCATTACTTACTGTGCACTTAGCCATGTAAGGCTTTGGGGATTTTTATCTAGATCCACATGAATTATATGACATAGCTTGAAGAATGTAATAAAATTATCAGAGAGTATGTGCAGTGACTAGAGTTTAATCAGTGAATCTCTGATTTGTTTGGCAACTCAACCCTTTTAGTAATCTATCTGTTGATGTAACTGACATCAGAGATACAAGCAAGGTACAAGTTTATTTTCTTGGAGTCCCAAGGCTCAGACTTCTTTATTGCTGCAATTCACTTTTTCTGTGCATAAGGAAGAAACTGCATCCAGTGCATATCTGTTGGTATAACCTTTTCTTGTCAGAGTTGCCCTCCTCTCATCAGTGGTTCAGGCACAATTAAATATTCTTTCATTCTCTGGCAGACTCAAGGTTGCCAAGGAAGGCAGGACCCCAGCCACTCTTCATAAATGCTTTGAATTGCAGAAGTTGACTAATTGTCTTCCACAGGAAGAACTTGATATACGACCAAAAGTGTCATCTCTGCTTGGCAAGTTGGTCAACTACACAAATCTTACCCAAGGTGTTAAGGAACATGAAGAAGCAGAAAGTACTGATGGCTCGAAGAAGAAAGTATCAAAAGTAAGTAAAAATTCTCTCCTTGGCTGGCTGATGAATGGAATGATTCCCTATGATTTTGATTTTGGGGGCTGGACTTATTTCTGCTTTAACTGTGACAGTGTTGCAAAGAAATAACGTAGAAGTCTGCAGGTATCGGGATGTTAGCGAAGAGCTGGGGCAGATGTCGTGGTGAAGCACTGTGCACTAGGGCAGTGACATACACTTGGCATGGATGTAGATAAGGAGCATGGGCTTTTAGTGAGAATCAAGCAAATAACAGAACAAACAACAAGACAAACTCCCAGATTTTCCCTAGTGCAGTTTTAGCTGCCCTGCAGTATCTGACACATTTCTACAAGCCTGGTAGGTGTGACACAAGATGTGGAAGAGACAACACCCTTCTAGAGTGGTGGGTGGTGGCCAGATTGGACACCCTGAGGCAGCCCAAGTGTCATTCTGGTGTTAGGCACTTAGGCAGATGAATTCTGCCTTATTTGGATGGTTAGCCCATTTGGACTGGCCTTGTAATAACTAGGTAGAAGGTGGGGTTTGATTGTTGGTAGTTAGATTTTTATCATGAGGACTATGTTCTAACTGTTCTTGGTGCTCTGGCAGTCAAGCAAGTGTTTCAGTTAGAGATAAACCCTCAAGTGATAATGGTTTGCATTTTATGGCAGTTGTAGGCCTGTCAGGTTGCTTGCAAATTTTATCAAAAGAATGCTTTCCAAAAAGCTGAGGTAGCACTTGAATTCTGCAGATCTACAGACAGTACTGCCCTATCGTTTCAGAAAGAGATGGAAGTGATAATGTTGAAAACCAGCATGTTGTTCCCAAGGAGAATGCACGTTGCCCCATGCTGAAGGCCACATTCCCAGCTCCCTTACACTCCAGTTCCTTACTCTGCACAGTTTTGTCATAAGCTGTTTAGCCAACATGAAGCTTAAAAGTCAATTTTATCTGAGACCTCATGCACTGAAGTGCTGTAATACTGTTGTTAATATGATATCATTACAAGACTGAGTAAAGGTTGTCTGGGTGCCGTGGCTGCGTTCTGGTGCTATCAACTTGCATTAAAAATGTCATTTAAACATCTTAACTGTGAATTTCTTTTGTGTGGTGCTTGATGTTAATTAATTGCTGAGTCTGTACAAAGATTTGTACCTTTGCATTACTAATATGAAATGTGAGCTGCCCCTCTATTTTACCATGCTTTTGGTGGGAATAATGTCAAGCTTGTGCTGTTTATATGGTGTTATTGCATAATTTCCAGCCTCTCCCTATCACAAGCAGATTAACTGTTACCTTAGAGATAGATTGAAGGGGGAACAATGGGTGCAATCCTTACTGCTTTAAGAGAGTTCTGATCAGTTTTGCTGTTAATTTCCTTATTAATTGCCTGACCAGTCTGATTTGAAAGTGAGTCATTTAAATCCCTGTTAGAAAAAGAGTTGTGAGAAGTTTAAAGTTTAAAGTTGGTACAGTATAGCTCCATAGGTGGAGTGGCCCAAAAGTGGGGCAAGTAACAGGAAACAGAAGTCATTTTAAATCCCTGGTAATTTGCAAGGTTTGATGTTAGGATTTCTACATCTAGGTATGATTCATGTAAACACTTGTGTATTTTCAAGCTGTTTACTGCTGTAGAAGAGAAGACTGTTGTTAAGACTGTGCTCCTGTGGTAGAATAGAGTTGGGTTTAATACTTGGGTTGTCCTGAATTATGCTTTCCCATGTGCCAAAAATGTGTGTTTGCAGACTTCTCAGATGTTTTTTGAGACATGGGTTGGGTAGCTATTCCAGAAGTGACAATATATCCTCCTGTGTTAATATCTTCATATTTTCTGTGTAAACAGTGCAGTTTCCTTAGGTGACTCTTTGCCCAGTATGTCTGACTCTGGAATAAATTGCATCAGTTGCAATATCATAACTGTAGATTGAATTTCTTCTCCCTCTCTTGCCTTAAGCAATATCAAATTTTGAACATCTTGTACAATATAAGAAGGTTCTATCATACCCTTTTGTGACCTAGCACACCCCTGCCTGCTGAATCATATTTATTCAAATACAAAATAAAACCCAACCAAAAAAGAAGCCACAAGAAACCCAAACCAATTAATAGCACAGGCACAAAACCCCCAAAAGACAGGGCAGTTGTGTGCATGTGGAATGTCTGAGTCTCAGGCAGTATCAGAAAAATGAGATCTCTCTTCCCAGGTTTAAACTTAAAGGAGTAGAGAATGATGTGGTTTAGCTTCCGGAGATCGTTGTTGTCACTGCCTGCTTTTACAGTGACAAGACCAAAAGAGTCCTGAATTTTGCCACAAGCTCTGGAAAAAGCATAATGTGACTATTCCCCTTCTAATCTCTTGGAATAATTGCTGCAGTGTGTGTGGAAATGAGGATCAGGACAACTTCAGTGGAAAATAGCTTAATATGAACATATCACCCTGTTTCATCATTACTGATGCATATTTTCCATAGTAGCATTCCATGTTAGATACATATTAGTTAACATTGACACTATTCCATGTAATAGGTAGAAATTGGGTTGCACTATATCTTTTCAGTCGTCTTGTTAAAGCACTTAGTAGATGCGGTACTATAAAAATAATTACACCCTTCTCATGATGGAAAAACTTAACTATTGTATTTGATGTAACTTTAATAAGGCAGTTCATGTCTGTGCTGCTGTCCGTCCTCGTGCTGCAGAGCAACCGCAGGAGCTGTCGTTACTCATCAGTGTCCCTGAGCCCTGCAGCCAAGTGCTTTGATAACCCATTACGCTGGCACAATGGAAAGTGTCCTTCAGACTCAGATCAATATTTGTATCAATTATGTGTCTGCAGCTGATTAGAGTGAACAGAAACATCATCTGCATCACTGAAATGGAGACTGTTTTTGAGAGCTTTCTGTCTCTTGGTTGATCTGACACAGCATTCTTCAGCGTGGGTTTGTGATTATTTCTGTTATGCAGCACAGGGTGTTTTATTGTTTTCACTTGGTAGCCCTTGAGACTGAACATAATCCCCTTCCTATTGCAGGTTGCATTTTGTTAAGACCTCAACACTGGTTTAGTATCACTTACCGATTATAAGATGCTGTAAAAAACAGTGAAGTCACTGCAGATTACTGGTGTTAAATACTGCTGTGAACACGCTGCTTCTAGTGATATTTGTGAATCAATCTTTCATACCAGTACTTTTTATTGCACAGGGTAAGAAAAGTCATAGTAACATCTTAGACCTCAAGTACACTTAGGAATCCCATGGCTTGTGTTTTGCCTGTGCACAGACACTTAGGCATCTCCTTGGCTGCTCTGCTCTGCAGTAGACTCTTAACTAGACGGCTAATGCACAATTTCTTTTCCTCTGTGGCTGAAGTTAGTGGTAACTTGATATGAATAAGAGGCCACTTAAGAGGAAGGGGGAGAAGATGACGAACAGAAGAGCAAAGCTGCCGGAACCACTGAGGGCAAAAGAGCTGAGCTAAGGTGAATTCTTATTCTAAGGAAGCCAATGTTGGGAAATGTAGAAAGGGCAGGCTGAAAACTCACCTGCTTTGATAGTGCTTGGAAAACTGTTGTATAGAATATATAATAACTGTGTTCCACTTGCTTCTGCATAGGAGAAATAGACTGAGCTGTTTTGCTTCTGCCAGATGCCAGTTTTGAGAAAATCCACATATCTGATCAATTCACTTGATTCTGGTTGCTGGGTTCAGAGATACTGTGAGGGACATGAGTAGTCTGATAGATGATAAAATTATGTGGAATGTGTCTTTAAGAGAGGCAAAGAGAATATTGATGTGACAACACGAAGCACTTCTGGAGGGCAGAATCTGCTCTGGCAGTGATATTGTGTTCTTTCTCAGTGGATGTTTACACAGTTGAAGACAATGTGAATCAGTGCTTAAATGAAAACTATGTAATCTGTGCTCTCTTGAGGAAACAGGTAAACTTGAGTCCCTGAGAAGATCCTCCTCTGCTGTAGCATTAGAACAACTTGTTAAATCCTGACCGTACCCCCATCAGGGTACTTACCTACAAGTGTCTTTTCTGTTAGTATCAGAAGGCAAACAATTCCTCTTGTACCTTGTGCATTATCTTGTCACAAAGCTGATCAGGTTAGTTCTATAGGATGGGCTTTTTGTGCAAATGGCAGGTGACATTTCAGGGATTTTATTTTTGTGCTGTGGCATTGAAACAGCTGAGTGACAGCTCTCTGGCCCTGTGCTGGTAGGGCTTGTGAGAAGTCTATTGCAAACTGTCAGCACGTGGCTCTGTTTCCCACTTCAGGAGCTTCACCCAAATTGAAGTGTGTGTGGGGTGTCTGGGTGGTCTCATTTAGCCTTAGTCACACAAGATATTCAAAGTTGACTTAAAAAAAAGTCATTCAGTGATTCCTGACATTTCATGTTCATAGGCAACATTTTCTGTCATCTCTGGCAGGGGAGATTCTTGGTGCAGAGGAGGAAGTTTTGATTTTGATTCCCAGCTTGCTTGTTTTCGCCTGGTGATGATATAACCATATGATTTTTCTAGGCTTTTGCTTTGTGTAATAATAATATACTTTTGATTAATCTTAGGTAACAACTTTTTCAGTGAAGACAAGGGAAGAACAAAGTTTTTGACAGCCAATTTTTCACTTTAAGGGTGATATGCTTTTCTTCAGTACTGTTGCTTCTGATGGATGACTGATTTATCTATAGGGGTGCATTTATTTTTCTATTTAGTTAGTGTTACAAGGACTCAATTTTGAGAGTGTGTTGTCGCCTCTAATGTCCTCATTTAAATTATTGTTCATAAATTTTGAATGTTCTTAAATGCTGTCTAACATATTTTGGAATTCAGCTTTATTTATAGAAAGAAGTGTGAAAAGGGATTAGCCTTTCAGAAGGTACACTATCCCCCCCACACACTATTTTTTTAGCATTCTGTATGATGTAAAATGCAAAATAAAACCTCAGAACACAGAAACAGTGAAATGTCTTGTCAGGAAACTGTGGAGTTTTGGGACACTGAAATGCTGCTAAATGCCAGGTGTGCCAGTGGAGGGAAAACTTTTCTATGTCTTGAAATAAACATCAGTGGAATTTTAATGTCATTGTATCCTCTGACAACAGCTGTTTGGGGAAAGGAGAATTCTACAGGACACTGTGTTGAATGGCAGTCATGTGTAGTTCCTGTGAAGTCACATACCATTTTCTCAGTCAAAAGTAACTGCTAACATTAAACCAGAAAAGTTTGGAATCACTAGTTTTAAATGGAATGTATAAAGTGGAAGAAAATGCATTATGTGTGGCTCCAGCTTGCTTCCAAATCTTTTCTAGTTGCAACATCACAAAAGCATGTTTTGTTTGAAACCAATCTGTAAACTCTGGGGACTGTGCAGTAGAGTCCATCTTACCTGGGGTCTGCAGCACTCATCTGATTTAATGATAGAAGCTCTGTGGTTCTACAATAAAACAAATGCATGTATGTTGTCAGGAATTGGTGTTAAGTGCTGAGTATAGTTACTTCAAATGTGAAGATGTGATAAGGTCAGTATTTTATCCAGAAATTTGTTTTGGTGTTAGGTGTTAGCTTCATGTTTTGTGGAAGTCCAGCACAATGTTTGTGTTTCTCTACCTTATGTTTCCTAGATTTCTGCCATTAGATAACCTAAAGTATTAGCAGTTTTAGTTATCTGTGATTTGAATAATTTCAATTAATGAATGACAATGAACTATTTTTTTTTCAGTCACCCAGCATGGGCACCCTGATGGGGGTGTATTTACCATGCATGCAGAACATCTTTGGGGTTATTCTCTTCCTTCGGCTGACTTGGATGGTGGGAATGGCTGGAGTTCTTCAGTCCTTCCTGATTGTGTTACTCTGCTGCTGTTGTGTAAGTATAGAAGTAAAATAATGCATGTGGCATAACCCCTGTGAAACTATTGAGAAACTTGGAGAGGCTGCATTTTAGATGCATGTGTAAAGAAAAGCCAGATTTATGCCAGACACATCTGCTATGTATGTTGCCATGTGATTTCGTTTTTACCTTTTTAAAGTGTGGTGTGTGTGTTTGTTTATAGGGTTTCTTTAGTTTGTTATTTTGGTTTGTGTTTGATTTTGTTGGGGGTGTTTATTTGTTTGTGTGGGGTTTTTTGTCTGTGTTTGGTGTTCAGTTGTTTGTGTGTTTGTTTTCTATTATTTCTAAACTGGCAAGCTGTATGTGGTGTAGATACGGTCTGAAAACTGGTGTTTGTCCAGCAAACAGCTGTTTGCTGTGCCTGACCCAGGTCATGGCTGCCTGCTTTGCTGGGCTAGCTTTTGCTAGAATTTCAGCTGTGCAGAGGGAGGGACACCTGTGTTCTTTCATCTTGTTTTGTCTGCAGACACTCCTTGTTTAGCCTGATAAAGCAATGCTCATCTCTCAAGCAAAATTCTCAACAGCTTAATCATTAAATTCCTGCTGCCCTTGTTTTCTTTCAGATAATGACCTGTCAAGGCAGAATAGATAGTATTGTATACTATATGAAGTGGCAGCTTTATCAAGAAATAAGTTATGTTTTTTAAAATGTTGTTGACACAATTGCTTCCTTTTCCTTTTTTTATTACCCAGACTATGCTGACAACCATATCAATGAGTGCTATTGCCACAAATGGTGTTGTTCCAGGTAAGTGTAGTTAGCAAGCTTCTCATTTGTGTTTTGTGTGTTTTGTTGTGTTTTTTGTTTGTTGTTGTGGTTTTTTGTGCTGTTTTTGGTGGGTTTTTTGTTGTTTTTTTTTTTAAGTTGTCGCAAGCTGTTAATGTGCTTTTTATTCCAGATGCATTTGCTTATGACAGGATACAAAGACTGAATTCATACCTAGTGTTTTTTTGCAGCATAAATTAGTCTAAAGATTAATTTGGTTTTAGTTCTGTTGTAATAAAAAGGTATTTCAGTTGAACCCCCAAAAGAGCAGATAGAGTGTAAAATTTTGCTGTATTCTTGTAAATATTTTACAATTTACAATAATAAATCATAATTTCACTCTCATTTTCTTGTTTCATAGCTGGTGGCTCTTATTTCATGATCTCCAGGTCATTAGGTCCTGAGTTTGGTGGAGCTGTAGGGCTCTGTTTTTATTTGGGAACAACATTTGCAGGAGCTATGTATATCCTTGGTGCCATTGAGATTTTGCTGGTGAGTAGTTCTGGAGTAGTCCTGTTTTTAAAAGAAATAGCCTAGACAAAATCCCCAGGTGCTCTTGCCCTGTGTTTGTACACATGTTTGTCTCCAGTTTCTTGGTGCCCAATTCTGTACAAGTTATGCTTCCATTTGGAAGACAGACATTCTGTGGGTATCCAGAATGGAAACTCTTCTGAAAGCCCAGAGGAAAGTGTGACTTCTTTGAAGACACATGCTCATCATTGATGAAGTTGGCTCAGTTGTACTATTGCAATAAAATGGGCCATTATCCCTAGATTTTTCCTGTAACAGAAGATTCTTGGTGAACACCATGTTACACTCTGGAAAGTGATTGAAATTTCCAGTATAGATACAAGATCACTACAGTAATATAGATGGAGTTCTGTTCTGTCTTCCTTCAGCTTGCTTTTTTTTCTTGTTTCAGACATACATTGTGCCACAAGCAGCAATTTTTCATCCATCTGGTGCCCATGATGCATCCAGTGCGATGCTGAACAACATGAGGGTGTATGGAACTGTATTTCTCATCCTAATGGCAGTGGTGGTCTTCGTAGGTGTGAAATATGTTAACAAATTTGCTTCCCTCTTCTTGGCCTGTGTAGTAATATCCATACTGTCCATTTATGCTGGAGCTATCAAGTCCATCTTTGACCCACCTGAATTTCCGTGAGTACTGCTTCTGGATGGGGTATAGCTTTGCCTATAGGTCTGGAAGGTGGGATTCAGTGGAATTTACTTAAAACTTGTGCCTAATACATTGTCATAGCTACCTCTTATGTGAATTACTTGAGATTGGTGTATTTTTTTGCTGTCTATGGTGACAATGTTAATATTCTGCATGCAGAGATCATGGAATGATCTTCTTCTCTAGAAGTTTCTTAGGCTAAAATGAGTGCACTATTGCATTCTACAACCAGTTTGTGGCGCACGTACAGATTGATGGATGTTGACACTTTTCTGCTTCCTACAGAGACAATGCAGTATCTTAGCCTGTGGCTGCTGAGTTAACTTTTTAGCAGGAATTGTGCTGGGTTGTTTATGGCAGTCAGCAGGAAGCAGTTTGGCAGGTCTGTTTTTCCCAGGCCAGTCAGGCTGGAAGCTGTGGTGATGTGATGCAGCTGCTCCCTGAGAAACAGGGCATCTCTTCAGGTGTGGGAGCTGAGATGGTAGGTCCATGCTGAAGCTCCAGCAAAACTTCCCCTTGGTCCAAAAGCAGCTTAGTCTGCCCTCTGCGTATCCCTCCTCTGAACACAGCTCGTGTTCCTTGGCACGTTGGCAGTTACACATGTAATGCAGTTTCTTAAATTCAGAGCTGAAGCAGCAGTGATGTGAATGCACGTGTTTCAACAGAAATGCAAACACTATTTCTTGATACTGCTGACTGGAGATGAATGAAATGGAAATAGAGGAATTGAATCTGCCAAGAATTCACAGCTTAAAATGCTGTGACCATAACTAAGCATTTGAAACCCTCAAGTGCTCTCTTCAGGTATTTAGGGCCTAATGATTAGGTTGTACAACAGTGGCAGGTCTACAGCAGTAAAAAATAAAAGTGTCTCTACCACCCCCTCATTATCTTTTGGATTGTTCCTGAACATTCTCCCTATCTTTCCTCCTTGGGCTGTATTCCTTTTTCTTTTGCTGAAGTAACTAGATATTGTATTTATTTTTATTTTTGAAAGGGAAGGTTTCTCTAAAATTACAGCTCATAGGCCTTCAAACCCAACAAAAACAGCCCTGTCTCTTCCATTTCCCTGGCTTTAGTGATTGATGAGAGCTGTGAAACAATGAAGTGGATAAACTTTTATTTTCTGTGTTTTCTGGCACTAGCAGGAGAAGCTGAATGAACTTTTAATGCAGCAAAGTGTTATATCACCATGTCATGTGGAGCAATGTTTGAAGAAGTGGATTAAAGTTTTCAGTGCTGGAATAAACTGTGTTTGTGGTTGGGTGAAACACAACAGGCGCTGGAGGATTTTAGTAATTATGCATAGTCTCTTCTGACAAGAAGGACATTTGCTTATTGTGATTGAAATGCGTGTTTCTGATTCTGAAGCTAAAATGTCAAGGGTCATTTGAGTGCTAATATACAAAAGCTGGGATAATGCAATTCCAAATATCCATACGTATTCTAAATATGTAGTAATTGGAATGTTAGTATTCTTCGTATCTCTTCCACTTCAGTAGTTCTGTTTAACTGAAGGAAAAAAAAAAATAAATGGCCTATTTATTTTTTCCTTTGCTTGTTTAAGGCAAATGTACCATAATAAATCACACTAATGTACCTTTTTATACCTCTCCCAAACCTGTTGGAAAAATAGCTTTATACTTCTGACACTCAAAGGAAACAGATACAGAGTCTTTGTCCTGCTACCACCATCTTTTTGAAGGATCTATACAGCAGACTAGAGCAACTGGAAGTTCCCATTGTATGAATCATGGGGAAGGGCACATTTTGCTTTCCCAGTGCTATTTAGTAACACTGGTTTTTATGTTTCACTTCCAGGATTTGCATGTTGGGCAACAGGACTTTGTCAAGAGATCAGTTTGATGTCTGTGCCAAAACCATAGTTAAGGATAACATTACTGTGGCCTCTAAGCTTTGGGAGCTCTTCTGCCACACTACAAACTTAACCACTGAGCACTGTGATGAGTATTTCCTAATGAACAATGTCTCTGAGATAGCAGGAATTCCAGGAGCTGCTAGTGGCATTTTAAAAGGTATGCTAGAACAATTTCTTTCTCTTTAAGAGTAGGCATGCTGAATAGCTGGAATGGCCTGAACCCTGACGCTTAAGACTGAATAAATGTAATTACAGTGAAGAAAATTATCTTAAATAAAGAAAAACAAATCTTATCTTTAAAAAGAGTAGATAACACTTTTGTCCTGATGCAGTACTTGTCTGCTGTCAAATTGATTGTGTGCCTTGTGCATCTTAATTTCAGCACTAAGTCAGCTCTAATCATAAGCTACACTAACAGGAGTAAGTTGTTAAAATTTTTCAGAACTCTGTGTAGCTGTGACTGCATTTTAAGGAGATCTTAACAGGTTAAGATATTAACAGATGATGTCCTGGAAGATAAGAGTATAAATATAGTCACGGAATCACAGAATGTTAGGGATTGGAAGGGACCTAGAAGATCATCTAGTCCAATTCCCCTGCCAGAGCAGGATCACCTAGACACCTAGGTAGTTGTACCTTCTTATTTGCCCACTCATGACTAATACATCATTAAAAAGTGTTCGTTATTGAACTCCAGAGATCCGCTGCTTTGTCTAAAGTTCCTGTTTTTCACAGAAACTAGGAGTCTACTTTCTAAAACAGTTTACTAGTGAAATTTCAAATGCCACTTGTATAGTTCTGTTATTCTTCCACTACCTAAAGAATACATCTCTTTGTATCCAGAAGTCTGGTCAGTATTGCTGCTTTGGATTCTCTGAGCTACTGTGTGTGGGTATGGTGATTCCTTAAAAATATTCAGTGTATTTCCTGGGGTTAAAACAGATATGAAGTTTAATATTACTGAATGTAACATTCTTCTAGGGCTAAAAGTGCGTAGACTTCTATAGTCTATCAATACATATTTATTGGTTTTGTTACAGATTTTCCTTGAAAGTATGCAATATAAATTTTCTTTATGTAGCTGATATGTGTCTTAATTTGTGTTGATGACTGAATTGCATTTGTAATCTTCAGTTGTAGACCCATTAGAATGAGAACAGGTTTGAACTGAAACATGCTTTTATTTTCTGTGGTGTGGCAATAACACTGAAGACAACTTATGGAGCAATTATTTGGAGAAAGGAGAGATACTGGAGAAAGCACATCACCCATCTGTGGATATAGCAGGCCAGAAGAACAACCTTCATCTATATGTGCTTTCAGATATATCTACTTCATTCATGGTGCTGGTTGGCATCTTCTTCCCTTCAGTGACAGGTGGGAATACTGGAATGAGGGGCATCTTGGGTCTCTGAGCTTTCTTCTCTCCTGGGAGCTTACATCCAGTATGTGTTTTCAGGTATCATGGCTGGTTCAAACAGGTCAGGGGACCTCAAAGATGCACAGAAATCCATTCCTGTTGGAACAATTCTTGCTATTGTTACCACTTCACTAGTCTGTATCCTTTTAAAATAAGTAGAGTCCTGGCATGTTGCAGGTGTTTTAGGTGAATGACTGTGTATCTGCTTTGTGGAACTGCTTTGAGGTAGCACAATTATCGGTGTGTGATTGGTCAGTAGAAAACACCTAACCAGTCCTTGAGCTGAAAGCATCAGAATCTTTATCCTTTTGTTTTCCATCATCCTTTTATTTTCCATCCCCCTTTTTGTGTTGGATTCTTTTGTTTTGTGCTTCTGCATTTCCTTTGCTTTCCTTTGCTATGCAGTGTTCTGTAGCTTTTCAGGCTGGTGGGATACAGGTATGTGTGTGTATATATGTATATAAAAAAATATTTTTTTTTTAGGATGTAGTGAATTATTAAGATAAGGGAAGGCTTTAAATGGGAGAAATAAAAAATGGCAATTATTTATGAAAACAAAACAAATTTGAGTGACATAAAGGAGTGTAGGCTTTCTTCAACATTTCAGATGGAGAGACACTGGAGTTAGGAAATAGATTGGATGCTCCTGAAGTGTCTTTTCTGTCAGGGGACTAGGTGGGGAATACTCATGTGTAGAGTCAACTGCTCACTGCTACCAATGAATTTATGTATTTATTTTGAAGTCAGTGAAACAAAATAATCTTAGGTCAGCTTATAGGACATATGAATGAATGCTACTCCATGGTTCTTAGACATATCCCCAGCTGACACATGTGGAAGTGTTGTGAAGACTGCTCAGTAGTGAGCTTAGCATAGCTGAGAACGTCTCCTTTCCTGCCCCATTCTGGGGAGAATGGAGCACTAAGTTTGCAGGAGAGATGTTCCTCATGCCAGATTTCTAGGTGCTGAGAGTGTGTTCAGAGGAACAGTGTCTGTCCAGTTTAAGTTTCTGGGTTTTCTATGCAGTTAAACTCTCCAGAGCTTAGGACCACAGGAGCTTTGCTTAGGAAAGAGAGTCTCGATCTCCTCTGGTAGAGAAGAGGTGAAGCCAAGGTCTTTCCACCTAGCTGTTAGGGTTGCATTTTTGTTTTGGTTTTGGGGTTTTTTTCCCCCAAACTAGCCAAGATGTGAATCAAAGTCCCAGTTTGTCCTGTCTTAGTGCAGCCTGTCCAGAGTGTTGCTTTGTGAACTGACCCTGTATCCTTTCAACATAATACTAAAACAGGACACAGATGTGACCCCTAGCTCTGTGTCAGAATGTTTGCATCTCAGAACTGATTTCGGTGGGTAACTTTATATGTAGATATTCCCACGCCACCCAGTGGAAGGCTTGCACTATGATTTTTAGGAGTGATCAATCTTTCCCTTTTCATTGCTTTCTGTATTTTACAATTGCATTTCAGGCATAGAGTTTAGGCTTTAATCACAAGATCAAAAACTTCAGTGGAATTCCAGATCCCCAAACCCCAGTCAGAAGTGGTGCATCTTAATAACAACCCCAGTATTCAGAGACTCCCAGTGAGGAGAATGGCATCAGAGACCCCCGAAGGAGAGTGCGAGGTGATGGTTTGTTCTGTGTTCACAATATCTTCAGACACAAGAGAGAAAAAAGATATTTTAATACCAATTTCTGTTATATACCAGCAGATGGAATTGCCATTTACATATGAAATTTTCCGTTGAAGTTATCTCATGTATTGTAACATTTAACACTTTTTTTTTTTTTTTAAATTGAAACTTAGAATAACTCTAATAACTCTCACTTTACTGTTGGAAGGTAGTAGTGAGACATTAATTTACTCACCAGCTTTACCTTGTGCTTATGGTGATGCTGCAGTATGAATGTCACAGGGCAAAGGCATATACTGAACTACCCCCAAAATTTTCTGTGGTTGTATCTGCAATGTCTAAATAAATCTGGTTTCCTTAGCACACTCTACTCAAGACTTCAGTTGTGTGTTATTATTTGGAGCATGCATAGAAGGTGTAGTCCTGAGAGACAAGTAAGTTTTACTGCTTAAATTATCTCTTTTCTTCTTTGTAAGGAAGGTGTGTTCTGTCTCATTGCCTCCTCTTTTTTTTAATCTTTTTTTTTTCAAATCTATTTTCTTTTGTATTGACCTACCCTTTCCAGTTCCTAGGGGTACTTTGCCTTTTGTTGTAGGTCTGTTTTTTGTTTGTTTGGTTTTGGGTTTTTTTGTCTTCTTTGGATGAACCTTATTTTTTCCTCATTTGTCATCCTCTTTTTGTTAATTACTGAGTTTGGTCAAATTACTAATGGCAAATTGTTTTCTTGCTTCCTTGCCATCTGAGGTATGGCTGCTGATTTTTATAGAAATACTGGTGGCATCAATAGTGTCTGCCAAAGAGCTGACATGATTTCAGCTTACAGGATGTTAGCAGATAGCTTGAAAAGTTGCTCTTATCTTTCTTGTGCTTGCTGACCACAGGGCTAAGTCAACAACCAGTATCATGTACATTCCCTGACTTATGTGTATGTCACATAGATCATTGTGGTGCTCATAGGAAAAGTAATTCCTGAAAGCATTTCTGATTTTCTCACATAGAAAAGCAACTAGACACCTGTAACTGGGCAAAGTGGCATTTGTTCTCACTGCCTTCAGATTGTTATGAGATGTTTCTGTCTGTAAACCTGATACCAGTGTTGCCAGAAGTAGAATCTGACTGCTCCTCTCTGCAGGTACGGCGACGCCGTGAAGAGGAACTTGGTGGTGGGCACCCTTTCCTGGCCCTCACCCTGGGTCATAGTGATAGGATCCTTCTTCTCCACCTGCGGGGCAGGGTTGCAGAGCCTCACGGGAGCCCCACGCCTGCTGCAGGCCATAGCAAAGGACAACATCATTCCTTTCCTCTGGGTTTGTAGATGTTAAGCAAAACAAACAACCTCCCCCCAAAGGCATTCTGTACCTCATAACTCCCCAGCTCTTTGACTTTATGCACTTGGGAATCAGATTGATTTTCCATAATTTGCCCAGTGTTGAAGTGACAGTCAATATTTTTAATGCTCTGTTTGCTAACTTTTCTTAGTAACTAGGAATATTTTTTAAGGATTTTGAATAGACATAATATGGTAATTTTATTAAGAAGTGTAACATCTAATTCAGGTGTTACAGAAAGCCTTTAAAATTATTTTACTCTATGCTCTAGGGGAAAAAAAATTATGTAGGAAAATACTCTTGTTCTTTGAATGATAATAAATGTATTTATTTCATCATTATAACCTTATGCAATATCTGGAAGATTTGCTTAATGCTTCTGTTTCTTCAGGTCTTTGGTCATGGAAAAGCTAATGGTGAACCCACGTGGGCTCTTCTGTTAACAGCATTAATTGCTGAGCTGGGAATCCTCATTGCTTCTCTTGACATGGTGGCTCCAATTCTCTCAATGTAAGAAACAGGGCAGCAGGGCAAGCACAATGCTCTTTGAATTTTGCTAATTTGATTGTCTTTCAGAACCGTCTTAAGTAAAACAAACGAGTGGAACCTGAGTTACACTTTAATTATTTCTGTGAATTCTCTGTACTCTGAATATAAATTTCTGTTTCTGCTTTGGAGAATTCTGTGAATAAGTTTTTAATATAGATGGGCCACTTCTTTTGGAAAGCATTTATCACAGGACAAAGATACTGTTGATTCTGTGGATAGACCTAACTCGTTCCAATTAAAAAAAATTCCAACTGCTTTATACTGATAACTCAGGCTGAGAAAAATTAGAGAAATAGTCACACATGACAGAGTAGCTGTATTTTAACTGTAAATCATTTGTGTGATTATAGTTAAGAGTGAGAAGCTATAAATGTGTGCACCTGAAAGGTTTTGTGATGTTTTTACCTCTGCAGGTTTTTCTTGATGTGCTACCTCTTTGTTAATCTCGCATGTGCGGTACAAACGCTGCTCCGAACTCCCAACTGGCGGCCCCGATTTAAATACTATCACTGGTGAGCAGGGGAGGGTGCTGGGACCCACCTCTCTCTTGAGGTTGTGGGCACATTTGTTTCTCTGGTTCTAAACCAGAGTTCATCCATGTAATATTCACAGTGTACTAGACCCAGATATTTAATGGCATGAGAGTTTTATTCCAGAATGTGGGTGCTAAAACTGTTGGGGACTGGGGAGATTCCCTGGAAGCTTTAATTTCACTGCCAGTTCAGAACAGGCCATTTAAAGAAAAAAGAGCAAGAGAATGATCTGCTTGCTTTGAAGCTTTTATAGGCCACTACTTACTAATATCTTTGCTTTTTCTTTTAGGGCCCTCTCATTTTTAGGCATGAGTATTTGCCTGGCTCTGATGTTCATTTCGTCTTGGTATTACGCTTTGGTAGCAATGCTTATTGCAGGCATGATTTACAAGTACATTGAATACCAAGGGTAAGTATTAAGTGGATAGAAAAAGGTAGGAAGGAGACCGGGTCTCTCTTTTGTGAATTATCTCTAGCCCTCATGTTTGGAGAAGGCACTGTTCAGAGATAGGACTGAGAGGGTTTCCTCTACTTGTTAATTTTCTTTTCATTATTTTTACTGTGTCAGTGTTAAACAAAAACCCCTGAAGTGCTTTGTTGTTAAGCCTCTAAAGGTGTTTGAAACTTGAGAGTCACAGGAAGCAGATAGTCCCTGTTTGGAATCTATCCTGCTGTCTCTCCCACATAATTACTTCAGGTGCAGAACAGCTGAAGGCAGCCATCCTGTTCCAGTTTATCTGGTGCAAAGGTCTATCCAGAACTGTCCTTGAAAAGCTTAATCTGCAGGTTGGGTTGCCTGGGATTGTTATTATCTGCTGGAGTCTGTCTATAGTATGGCTGTTTAATGTTAACAAATCAAGTATTGAAATGCCTGGCATTTGCTTATGCTTGGGAAGCATTCTCTGTAGCAGAGTGTGGATTACATTTAAACACAGAATGGTGCTGCTGTGGTAAACATTGGACTGAAATGTTTGCATTTCTCTCATGCATGATACCTGGCATCACACATGTGAACACATGATACATAGCATACATTACTTGTGTATTTATCACATTCAGTTAATTATAAGGTAACGATTCTCTATAGCATGACTGTTAGTGTTCAATTAAAAGCTGATGAAGGTGTTTGTTGTGTGTCCTGGGCAGTGCGGAGAAGGAGTGGGGTGATGGTATCCGAGGCCTGTCCCTCAGTGCAGCGAGATACGCCTTGCTCAGGCTGGAGGAGGGCCCTCCACACACCAAGAACTGGAGGTACTCAATTTAGACTAATACAATGCACTGTCATGACTATGTACTTAAGGAATTAAACTGGACTCCGAGCAAGATGCTGTACTTAGGAGCTGCCAAAACAATGCAGCAGCAGAATTCCCTCAGTGCTTCAAATCTGTTTGGAATCAATAAAGTATTAATTAAACCCCCTCTAATGTGTGAGATATAGGAAGAATGTGCTGTTTCACAGTTAATATTCAAGCACAAAGTGATGAGAGAGGCAGTTTTTTAGAACTGTATTTGTTAAAGCCTTAGTAAAAAATACATTCCTTTTTTATTTTCTTTAGGCCTCAGTTGCTGGTGCTTCTGAAACTTGATGAAGATTTGCATGTAAAATACCCTAGATTGTTAACATTTGCATCCCAGCTGAAAGCTGGCAAAGGTTTGACTATCATAGGATCAGTGATCCAAGGGAATTTCTTGGAAACTTACGGAGAAGCTCAAGCAGCTGAACAGGTCAGTGTCTTAAATTGCAAAAGTAACAAGGGGTGAATGGGCAGGTAACAAATGTTTCACTGTTCCGGAGTGAAAGCGGGTGAAGCTGCCATGAAATACAGGACTGGTCGAGGGTACTGCAGCTGCTTAGTGCTTGTGATCAGTGTTCACACCTTGTGCAAATGGCCTGGCTTCCTAAACTGTCTTCATGTATGAGAAGTAATGCCTGTGGAAGTGATGTATGCTGATCAGTGGAGGGAAGAGGACTCCTCAGGGTTCTGAACGTGCTGAGCAAGATTCAGTACCTGTCATTTATTACAAACCTAGCAAATGTGCTGTGTTTCTTTCAGTGTGGTGATGGATTTATTACAGAAAGCATTAAACAGATGGTCCTGGAAATTAGTTAATAAATCATTTCATCTTTTTTACTGCATAACCATGACATCACATCCTTGCTTGCATCTGTATCGCATCATCATGTCTTAATCTGTTAGAAATAATTATGTCTGGGGGAGAACTATGTGTGTTCTAAACAAGTATTATGCAGCTAGCTAGTGGGCATTTTCTATTTTATTAGTAAAGCAGATTAGCAGACCTTGGCTTTGAAATGTGGTGTATTTGTGGACACAAGCACCAGGAGTTCACACAGTAATCACATTCTGGAAAAACACTTTGGTGTTATTTGTTTGTGAGGTTTCTCCTTGTTTGTCTTGCAGACTATTAAGAATATGATGGACATTGAGAAGGTGAAAGGATTTTGTCAAGTAGTTGTAGCCAATAAGGTTCGAGAAGGAATTGCCCACTTGATCCAGTCCTGTGGACTAGGTGGCATGAAACATAACACTGTAGTTTTGGGATGGCCATATGGCTGGAGACAAAGTGAAGATCCAAGGTCATGGAAGACCTTTATAGGTGAGTTTTAAAGGTTCTGTGTGGCCACACATTGTAAACAGGTGGGTTTATTAGACACGTGGTATACATGGGATTTTAACAGAACCCTTGCTGAAATGGGTTTAGGTTTTTAGTCTTTAGCCTAGTACTGATTGTGAAATAAAGCACTTTTGTGAGAAATTATGTTTGAACTATCACTTCTAGGTCAGAGACCTATGAAAGATCTTCAAAGATTAATCTAGCAGCTCAAATTAATCTGCCTAATGAATGCTTAAAAAATTACAGACCAGAAAGTTACTGGTTTTATGGCAAACTATAATTTGTTTCCTAACCTGTTCATCTCTCTTCACTACTGGAGCTGCCACTGTTCTTGCCTGTATCCCTGTCCTTCCCCTATGGTCCCATTACTGGTAACAGTCCAATTAGAACAGAGCAGATTCTTTCTCCTCATATTTAGCATTGAATATTGCTGCTTTTACTTCAAACATCAAATGGGGCTTCTGTTCTTGTAGGTCTGCTTTATCTTAGCTTTGACCTGCCGAGCCAAGCCTTGCTCTACATACTCTGCTGACCCCTGCCCAAATAGTAACTTCTAGTGGTTTTTTGTTTAAACCACAGATCATTGTTAGACAGTTGTAAATGATGTTCGTTCTTCTCCTGTTTGGCAGGTACTGTTCGCTGCACAACTGCAGCACATCTGGCTCTCCTGGTTCCCAAAAATGTGTCTTTTTACCCCAGCAACCATGAGCGTTACAATGAAGGCAACATTGATGTGTGGTGGATTGTGCATGATGGAGGCATGTTGATGTTACTTCCCTTTCTTCTCAAACAGCACAAGGTAAGGAGATGGCCAAAGCATGTTTGTCACCCACCTGTGTCTGTGTGCATTAGTTTAAAGAAACAATCCAGTTGCAAAACCTTTAACTGATAAATTGTAGTGGATATATCAAGAAGTTTCTGGTTTGTAGAGCAAAATATTCTTGCTTCAAATACTGAGAGTTTGTTCCCTCACCAGGTTTGGAGGAAATGCAAAATGAGAATATTTACTGTAGCTCAGATGGATGATAACAGCATCCAGATGAAGAAGGACTTGGCTACTTTCCTCTATCAACTCCGAATAGAGGCAGAGGTAGAAGTGGTGGAAATGGTAAGGGATTTGAGCCTGGTTTTCACTTTATGATGCAAAGGGTGGTATTTGGTTATGACTTGACTACAACCACAGTATTTTTTTTTCTTATTTCTGCAGCACAATAGTGATATCTCAGCATATACTTATGAGAGAACTCTCATGATGGAACAGAGATCTCAGATGTTGAGACAAATGAGACTGACAAAAACAGAGAGGGAAAGAGAGGTATGTCATTTGTGGTTGATTGCTGTGGGCTGCTGACGTGGGTGGCACAGTGACTTCTAGTAGCTGCTGCTTAACTTTAACTCTTGTGTTCTAAAAATGTAATGAAATATTTTTAATGAAGCTTTTTGATTTCCCAACATTGCCTGTAGTTACTGAATAGCCTGTATTGGGGGGAAATGATGGCAGTAAATGCACGGTAGAAATTATTAGTGTGTTCCCCTTTGCAATGTAAATGATACTCCATGACTTGAGTATTTAAGTCTCCACCCTTTCTTTACCTTGGTTTTCCTTTATATGGGATGTCTGGAGTTTGTTTCAGCTTATCCCATTTTCCTACTAAAGATTTAATTCCAGTTTGGACTGTTAAGATATGTAGCTGTGGAAAGTGCAGATGATCCAGGTCCTGTACCTGTGTTTATCCATCTTCTTTTTGTTGTCAGTTTTGAGTCAGACCTTTCCATTGTTTCAGACTCTGTAATGATGTGTGCTAGACTGTCTTTTTTTTTTTTTTTTTCTTTTATAGATACAAGCCTCTTAGTCCAAATTTTGTGAAGTTTACACATCAAAACTGTTTATAAAGTCAGTCTGGTATGTAAGATTATTGGCTAGGGCAAATGCTTGGTGTTAGAGCTGTCCTAAAGGCTAAATTGGCTGTACAAAATAAAGGATACAACACAACAAAAAAAATCTTTCATTGCTTAAGCAGAACCCGAGAATGTAAAATAAAATCTCTTAAGTTCACCTTGTCATTCATGTGCCCTCTAGGCTCAGCTGGTAAAGGACAGACATTCAATAGCACGTCTGGAGAGTCTCTATTCAGATGAAGAAGATGAGGGGGACCCAGTTCCTGAGAACATCCAGATGACCTGGACAAAAGAGAAATGTGATGCTGAGAAGCGGAACCGAGGCAGCGCTGTGGGAAGCTTCAGAGATCTCATCAGCATTAAGCCGTAAGTCTTGTCTAAGTCAATAGCTTGCACCTCCTGAAACTTCAGATGTGCTTTTAGTGTCTTCTGTCTCCTAGTCTGTGGGTTAGACTTGTGTAGTAAACCTTGAGACCTGTAGTGAAGATGTTCGACACAGCACGGAAGAAGCACTGGAGGTGGTTGGTGGTGAATGACTGTGGGTAGAATATGCACATGATAAAACCGTCTAGGACAGAATTGTTGTTGAAGGAGCACTGACATGTAACAACAGCAATACTACTGCCATGTGTGTGTCCCTTCAATAGCAAGAAGTAAAGCTTTATTTTGTCTTTTTCTAAAAACATATCAATCTCTGGTGATCTCTGGTGTATTACACCTTTCACAGATAGCTTGCTCAGTTATGCATACTTGGCAAAGTGCCAGATTTTCTTCCTAATAAATTGGTGAGAAATCAGTTTTAGGCTGAATCATACTGTAGAAATTCTGCTGAATTTGGTGTTAACTACCTGTACTTTTTCCTCTTCCATGCTTTCAGAGAGTGGGGAAACTTGTAAGTTTGTTATTTAACTTAGAAGTACATTAAGATGGTTGAGAGGAAAGAATTAATTTTATTAATTAAAAAGCAGGAAAACTATGTTATTGTGGAAGAAAGAGTTGAGCAGTCTTGGCAGTGTTTTTCAAGAGAGCTAAATATCATCATAAATAGCACATACAAACCACAAAAGTTGTCCTGACAAGAGCTAAGTCAGGATAGAAAACACAGGTCCGAACCTATTTTCCTAAGCAGAGTACAACACAAGAACGGAAAACATTTCTCATGTAGAGAAAGTCTTGTTCCAAGCCACTGCTGCCATGTTATTTCTGTCAGTTTCTGGACATTAAACCCTTTCTTATAGCTTCACACCTTCAAATCACCTGGGAGATGCCATCTTAAAATGTCACTTTAGAGAATACCAAATATTTAGTTTTAAATTCCTTTTCCAAAACTCTCTATGTTGTTAATAACATTTGATTGTTCCTGGTGCTGGTTTCTTCTTCACTTTGTGTAAATATAATCTGGCCTCTGTGTTGTCTCTGGCTTTCTGAAGCTGATATGGTGAAGACAGAGGATGTCCTTGCTCTAAATTAAATAAGAACATGAAGTAACAAGAGGTATTTCCCAGTGGGTAAACTGTGCTGTTGGCATCATAAACATTACTCTTACTGTTGCATCTTCTGTTTTCTGTCTATATAAAATGCTTCTTTGCAAACCTAAATATTTGGAAGAGTAGCAAGCTTACTTTCAGTCATAACATGTAAAACTGAATTACCAGAACTATACAATCATATTTGATTTGTTTCTTCTTATATTTGCTTTAAATATACTAAAAAGAATAAAAATGTGGAAAACCTTCAAGGCTACAAATACATTCCCCCTTTGATAAGCCTCTATTTCTGTATTGGTTTTCCTTTTGCGTTACCAAAATAGTGGTTGATTTCCTGTAGGAAGGAAACATTCCCTGGCTCAAAATGCCCAAAGGACAGCTTGCAGCTCTGTTCCGGAATGAATTGCATTATTTGTGATAACATATATTCAGATTAATTAATCCTTTTGCCTCTCTTAGCCTGGATTCTTAAGGAGCAGAGGTTTAGGAGATCATGCTGCATCTATTTCCTTCTCTCCCATAACTTTTGAACCAAATGGCTACTCAAATTTGAAAGCATATTTGAGATTTAAAAAAACAACAACCGATGTTTTTTGTAAATAACCAGAGAGGCTGATAAGCATCCAGCAGAAAGAAAGGCTAAAATCCCTATACACCATCAAAGCCCCATAACCAGGCACACCTCCAGCCTGCCACCAGTAGGAATGAGGCTTTCTCTGAGATGCCAACTGCTGTTCAACACAGAAGGACAAGTGTGCTTATGGGAAGTGTGGACTGAGGACTGTTGTGCCAGGCTCCTGCCTGGCTTTGATGGGTCTCTGAGGAAGTTTTCCAGTACTGAGTCCAGAGAGATGTGTGGTCTGCACTGCCTTGGGGGTGAGGGCATCTGGAGAGGGCAGTCTGAAGGGAAGACTGCAGTCACTCAGAGAGCATGTCCCCTTGTGCAAATGGATTTCCATTTCTTTAAGACTAAATTTTTACGAAATGATTCTTGAAGAGCAGTATAACTTTGCCACCTGGAGACTTGACTCCAGGGATCTTAATACCAGTGGACTAGCAGTATCTGAAGAACTCTGTGAAGTCTCTTTTCTATTTTCATCATGAACTTGGAAACAATTCACTGTGTTGACATGTAACAGGGTATTTAGGATCTGTAAGGTATCCTTTTAAGGGCCTTTTTAATCAGTTTCCCCAGGCATGTTTCTAACAGAGTCTGAATGTGTTTCTTCTACAGGAACCACTCCAATGTCCGAAGAATGCATACAGCAGTGAAGCTAAATGAAGTTATCGTAAATAGATCCCATGATGCCAGACTTGTTCTCCTCAACATGCCTGGTCCTCCAAAGAACACTGATGGTGATGAAAACTGTATCCTTTCAGGCAAGGCCTGGTCCACATAGAGGATCTTTCTTTCATTTGTGGTCTTGAATTCATTTTGCTACAAGCACTGTCAAGGTGGACAAAGTGTCTGCCGAGTGCAGAGTACCAGCTTGTTGCAGTTATGTAGTAATTACTAAAAGCAAAAGTCACCACTGGTTACTCTGGAAGCCTTGTAGGTGTGAATTTAATCTTATGTAAGTTATTTCTTGATTTTATTCATTTATTAAATTTGATTCTCATTAGTGACTGGAGCAGGTGTTTAAGGAGGCATTCCCAGCAGCTGGTGCTGTGTCTGATCTCAAGTGAGCAGGAAGCCCTGAAGGAGGGGATGTATCTCAGGCATAGCTCGCACATTAGAGTTTGGGAGTTTAGTTCCAAGTGCAATGCTCTGTCCAAAAAATGTATGACAGAAGTCACAAATCCCAGACCAAGGGATTTTTTTTCTGCAACATCCAGGTAGTAGTAGTAACAGCTGGTATGCTGACCCAAGGTAGGATAAAACCATATTCCTCCTGGCATAAGGGGGTTTTTGCCACAGTTTCTACAGCTCAGGAGAGATTTTAAATGTGAGGTTATGGGTGAGGATGCTTATTCCTCCTCCCTTCCCCTCTCTAGAGAGGGTGAGCCACTGTGACCAAAAACACTCAATGTTCATGGAGAGGGTCCTGGAGGGGGTGTGTCTGTGTAACCTGGGGCCACCAGTATCCCTGATGGGCTCAAGTTTGGGCAGTGGCAGGTTCATTCTGGAGCCAGATGAAGCTGGCTGTGTGTGATGTGGGGGCATCCCTTGGTCTTGTCCCAGAGGATGCCCCTGCAGCCTCCCTGCTACTAAAGCCTTGCCACATACACCTAATAGAGGCTGATGGCTGTGTGTTTTGGTTTTGAAGTTTATTTTGTCTTTGACTTTACTGCAACAGACATGGAGTTTCTTGAAGTCTTGACGGAGGGTCTGGAGAGAGTATTGCTTGTTAGAGGCGGCGGCCGGGAAGTCATCACCATTTACTCCTGATTTAGTACAAGCTTCTAACGCTGGTCCACGTTTACCTTCTTGGTGGTGACAGACATTCCAGTTTTAAGTGGAGAAGAAAAAAAGGTTTTTTGCCTAACTTTCTCCTCATCCAGTCCTATTCATCATCTTTCCATTTGCAACATACATATCTTTCGGAATTGCAGTATTGTTACACCATCCAATTAGCAACATAAATTAATTGTGAACCTGTCACGTTATTCAGTTTCTGCTTTGGTACTCCAGCATTTGTGCATGTAGTTTAAACACTAAACCCATTTTTAGTCAGCACTGCTATGTGCAGTATTTTTAGTAACTGTATGTAAAGTTAGAACATGAAAGCCAGTTACTGTAAAAAGATTTTAAAAGCTTTTTATATTAGGTTTGGGGGAATAGTATTATGTTATATAGCAGCTAGTTTCTGCTGAAGTTCAGCTATAAAGCATTTTGTAAGAGCACTCTAAATTGTAAGAGAGGACTGAAAAAGCTTTGCTTTTCTGGGTTTATTTCCAGAACTAAACTCTCAGTATTGGACAAGAATTTATACTTTTAATACATTTATTGATAGAGATTTAAATAAATTATGTTGATATAGTTGAAATTATGTATGTAGCTTGCTACAAGTTGTGTTGCTTCTGAGACTTGAGGTTCTGTGAGGCCAGATCCCTATTTATTTTTGTATTTATTTGTCAGAAATATTGGATACGCAGTTGCAGACTGTTTAGAATAAACAGAGATTTCACAATAAGTTTGGAATCATCAGTGGATTGAAGGACCAGTCCTGTGCAGTTCTTCCATGCTTTAAATTTCTTGCAGACCATCCATCAAAGTACATTGAGCATGTTGGAGTCCTCTGTGTAGAACCAGGCGTTGCGCTGCACGCACAGCGATGGGATTGCACGTGCACAAGTACAGGGGGACCTGCTGCTTCTTTGTGTGCTTTATGCCCTTAGGGGAAAAAGAAGAGAAGACGACCTATATTAACCAATAAGCCTCTGGAGATTTTATCCAGCCCATTAAGTTGTACTTTATGTACAGAACATTCGTATTTTTTCAATAAAATGTTGCCTACACTTTGAAGCAAATCTCTGTCCGTGTGAGTTACCTAGGGGAGCTGCCCCGTCTGTCCTTCCCTGCGCAGCACTGCCCTCATCCAGCTTCGGCACTGGGGGACCCACTGTGTGAGAGGGAGCTAGTGGAGATGCACTGGCGCTCATCCACATGGTACAAGAACTGCATGTCAGAGGTGCCAGCTCAGCCTTCAGAGCAGCCCAGTGCTGTGCCTAAGTGAGTAAAGGCTCCTGGTTCTGCAGCTCCTGCCGCACTCAAGAGCCTGGTAGCGCTCTGCACCTTGGGAACACACAAACAGGTACCCCCTCCAGACTTGCAGCTGTTTGGGAAAGCAGCAATCCACTGGGAGGAGCACATGTGAGATAACATCTACTAGTAGTGTGGGAAGAAAGGTGGGGATTGGTTGCTTCAACCAATTGCTCCTGGTTGTTTCACTGCTACCAGCATGACCCATTCATCTGTGAGATGCTGTCTTGAATAATAACAGCATAATAAGAAGATGCTTTTTTAAGAAGATTTTTATAATTAAAGCCTAAGTTTGTTCTGTCTGTGAAATAGGACATACCTGATGGGAGCAGTATGGCATTAGTGTGTGCAAGATCCCTGCAAGACAACAGCCAGACAACAAGATGGGCTCTTGGCTGGATGTTTTTTTTCTGTGTTGTTTTGGTTTTTTTTAACAGAAGTCTGCTTTTTTTTTAGTTTTGAAAAACAAAATTTATTTAATCTGCATTTTAAAACCAATGGGAAGAATAAAGGCTGCCGATTTGTAAGTAATGTGCTGTGTGTAGAGAGCGTTTTTGCATCTCGGAGAACTAAGCAGTAGTATGCAAAAGCATGTCAATTGTGACAGTGAACACCTATCTGCAAGCATTCTTTCATAGGAATTATAAAAATGCTTGAAAACTTTATTGCTCAGACTTTTGTAGGTCTAACTGTGAGATACTGACTTAAACAAATAAAACCTAACAAACATGCTAAGAAATACATACACTTCTTCCTTATGAAATTGTAGACATTTGGATGGTGTAATTCCCCCTCACACAAAGATTTCAGTGCCTTCTGTTACCTGACCCAAGTAACCTGTTTGTGGCTTTATTCTTTTTTTGACATCAAACCAACCCAGTGGATCTTACAGAGACATCAGTTTAGGTTTGCAGAGGTGATTCTAGGCAATGTGGATTAAAGAAATGTAATTCTGCATTGTTTGGGCCCTAAGGATTTGATAGGCTCCAATCATTTAAGACTATTTTATATAAGCAAGGCCCTCTGAAGCATGGCTGATGCTACAAGGCACAGTCTAGGGGTGCATGTCAGTAAAAGCAAAGTAGTGTGGAAAGGACTGTGTAAGGAAAACATCAGTGGAAAAGGTAATTTCTACTTGAGTCGGCTTCTAACAGTTGTCTGTTCCTCTCCCTGGGGTACAGAGAACATTGCAGCTAAAACTACAATATGATGAAGTTGATTTAAGCAATGTGTGTACTGGTAATGAGAATTACACTTAACTTATTAGTAAAATTATAGTAGATATTTTATTAAAAAAACCCCAAATCCATCGGTAGCACAAAGGAGTCACTTGGGTTTATCTTTCAGCTCCCGAACACTTCTATCCAAAGGCTGTTTGACTTTCGCTCCCCTCGCTTTCACAGCCCGAGCTGCTTGCCTTGGCGGCTGGTACCCACCAGAGGGCGCTGGGCTGCCTCTGCTGGGGCCCAGGCTCCGAAAATGCCGCACCAGTTACCCGGGCTAGTCGAAAATTAATGTTGAGTGGTAGTTCTTTATGCTGCTCATCTACCAGTAGTTCTTAGAAGTCTAGATGCATTAATAGGACATAAAGCATGATAAATTAAAAATCTTCCATTTAAACAATCACAAGCTCCTCCATCTACCTCCCCTGTTCCCCTTTTTTGTTTTCTCATCTGCGTCATCCATAATGATGTTTGCTTCTTCAGCAGTTCCCTGGGGAAGGGATAAACTGTCTCGTGCTGTGCTTTGGAGGTCAAAGTTTTCATTCCATTCTGGAGTAATTATCTCCCTGCACAGTCACTGCCCCAGGTCCCTAGGCAGATGCTAACATACCAGATGCTGCTCTCCCCCAGGGACAGGTACTCGTGGATTTGCCACACCAGAAGCAGCAGTGAGAACTACAGTGCAGTTTAGCAGGGGTTTTGAAGACCATGTCCCCTCAGAGTCACACTAAATCTCCAAGCTCAGGCAGCTCTTAAACAGAAAGTGCCCTGCCAGCAGGGAGTCAATCAGAGTCTATCATTGGCAATGTCTGTCCAAAATTATCTCTCCGCTCTTAAAATAATGCAGGCAGCCTCTTGCTGTTGGGAAGTGTCATAGAAAGGCATGTCTGTACCTCTAGCTGGGGAAGGCACCTGCCAGACAGGCAGACACTGCTTACTCCTGGCAGGCCTGATGTTCTTCTGTCAGTTTCTGAGGCAAGCAAGTACTTCAGAATGTGCTAGCCAGCTAGTATGCTTCCTACATGTGATGGGCTAAACTGGAGCCAAGAAAGGGGTGCTAGGCTGATCAAGCAGGACAGTTCAAGAGTAAAGGTGTACCTGGTTAGTGCTGAGTGGCAATGGGAGGTGTCCCTAACTTGTCTCTACATAGGGTTTCGGCTGAGGTTCTCTTTCACTGCACCATCTCATGTGGCTCCCAAGATAGCTGTCAAGAGCTGATGCCATGAGGCTCTGCAGCTTGGTAACTATTGTAGAGTGGATGTATGTATTGTACAGACTGTACAATAGTGAAGCGTGGCCCTCTGGATTGTTTAGGGACTTTAAGCTAGCACAGCTCTTGTTGGGGTGGCTTCAGCTCTGTTTTTTGTCGAAATGTGTTTGGCTGGGCTCCATTCGTTAGCATTTCCAACAGCTTGCATTTATAGAGCTGTTGCACACTTCCAAGATGCTTACTGAAGCGTGGCCAGGTCAGTCAAGATGAAGGTACTGAAAATGAAGCACAGGTGAGCTTTACTCCAGCCCATCTCTGAGGCTGGATTCAGTTTAAACCCCATGCCCTGTTTTGTGCCCACTAAAGCTGTGTAAGAATCTGCTGTGAGCAAAGCTTAGCAGTTCTGTTCCAGAATGGTGCATCTTTTTTTTCCCCTCCCATTTATAAAATAACTCCACGAAATAGGCATGATCTACTCATTGTGTTTGGGAACAGAACACTCCATCTACCTTCTTCTTTCTGCCAGTTGTTACATCGGTAACTAATGGAAACTGACATAAAACCTCCATCACATAGAACCAGAAATGTTTTACCTCAGCATCTGTACAATCAGGCCATACAACTTCAGAATGTGTGCTGCGAGTACATAACACTGTCTGAAAATCAGTATGGCTGCAGCCTGCTGCAGCTACATCTGAGTCTGATGTTTGCATCTTCTGCCCTCTCAAGCACAGAATTCCTTCTGGCTTCCTGCGCGGACTGTACCTTGGTATAGTGGCGGCCCATAGCGGTAGCTTTGGGGACAGCTAGCTGTTCTTTAACAGTCGAGATTTTTTATTCCGAAGGCTCCTTGACCCCCCCACGGATGTAAAGATATTAATTCAAAGTACATCCTTTGATCCAAAGCACATCAGGTTTTAATGTGCAGAAATAAATTCCAGTGCTGTTGAAACCTAAGACAGATGTAGTTAAAAGAAATATGTCTCATGGCTGCAGACTAGTACTTGTTGGAGAAGAGGTGGAGGAAGAATGGCTATCTGAGATGACCATGTTAAGCCCTAAGTGTTAGACCACATGCCCTCTAAGGTGATGGATTTATATCCCTGCACTGCCCCTCCCCTTCAGCTTTCCTCTAATACCAGCAGTGGTGTTGATTTTCCCAAACCCCTCATTTTGTATGAAGTTAGAACAAAAATAACAGCAGATATGATGGATACTCCTTACTATTATTTCTTACCTACACATAAATAGCAAGCCCGAGGAAAATTTCTTGGGGACTGAAGTTAGAGGTTGTCTTATTTTCATGTTAATTTACTGGTGTCAGTGAAGGCTGCAGAGAGAATAAATCCAGTTAGAATTCACAGTGCTTGTTTAATTGGACATTTATAATTATGCCAAGAGTTTATTCTAGTGGGAGTATGTGTGGACTGCCCTTTTTCATACTGCACTTCAGTGCTGTGGGGTTACAAAAGGAATACATTTGTATGTGTGATACAGCAATGTGCCAACATGTAACAAGGTACATTTAGTATCACAAGCTACTTAAAGAGAGGCAGTTCTCAGTGCAGACTCTGTAAGGAAGAAAAAGTTACTCTTGTAATCTCTTCAAAGTCTAACACGATTAGGAGACTGACCCTTCTCACACCAGGCTTAAATATAAAAATCTAATTAGAATCTCATTACTAACCACATGTCCACAATCAAATCCTGGGTACTACAACGTACCCATCAGTATTTTTAGGAAACTCAATAATACCTTTAAATTGGAGATACAGTGGCAAGTTTTCTAAGAAGCAGAGAAGGCAGCTTGGAAAGTCAATATTCCTGCATATAAATGGTTTAGAGAAAAAGGCCTACATATTTCAGCAAAGCTGACCTTCTTCTGATGCTGACATTTATTTTGCTTTAAGGTATATCTCACAAACACCAAAATTGCCCAAGAAATTGGTCTCACCTTTGTAACTGAAGAATTGGACATGCTTCAGCCCCAGATGCCCAAATAATTTTGTATATCAGCATCATCAAAGAAATCCATGTCAAACACTCCTAAAGAGACTCCAAACCTGCTCCAGTAGGATACCTAGCCTGTGACAGCTGTACCTGTCTTGGAGCTGGCAGAGCTCACAGAAGTTGTTGAACTCCTTGGGAAACAAGATCCCAATGCCAACATGCTAGGCTGGGCCAGTTTTTCAGTTAAATGTTGGAATTTAAAAACACTTGATGTTCATTTTAAAATCAGAAATTACTCAAACTACAATACTATGGGTCTGAATCATTGGATTAAAATGGAATTTGGATTAAAATTTTGGAGGCTGAGGGCATCTCTACAGGTTATCCATACCACATATATATCCAACCAATAAAGAAACCTTAAATAGGTCTGGGTACCTCTCTGCTAAGCCAAAGGAGAAGGTCAGAGATCTTCTTTTGTTGAAATCCTCCTCAGGAAGGAGGATTTTTTGCTTCCAGCAAAAAAAAAGTCTCTGTCTCCAGCACAGATAGTGTAGTTGCCACTCTTGGTACTTGAACACACACCAAAAAAAAATAAAAATAAAAATAAATAAATACCCTTTCTTCAGCCAGAATCAGCAGCAAGGAAACCCCCATGATATTTATTTGTTGCTTTTTTTTTTTTTTTTTTTTTAATATTAAACATGTTACGAATGGACACAACTGCCATTGATGTCCCTGGGAAAGTGACATTGTGTATGTTGCATCTCTAGCAGCCTCTTTAGCCACTTTGACAAGCCTTCTGAATTCTGAAAGAAAATAAGGTTGTGCTCAATATACTGATGTTATGTTTTTCAGGATATTCCATTGGAATAGAAGTTTTAGGAAGTTATGTAATTTCTTGTTCAGAACTGGGACTGTGAAATTAAACATTGCTTATTCTTCCATATTCAAAATGTGCTATTTATGTGTTTACTGGTAACTCCATGAAGTGTCATATTTGAACACCTGCTTTCAGGAAGAAGTTTGTTTCTCCCTTAATTGATAAATTTCAACAAACGGTCTCTTAAATAGAACCTGCCAGACACTTGGCACATCACTATGACACATGTGACTAGTCAGTAGTTCCAGTCTGTGGGGGCCTATTTGCCTATTTCCATTTTAGTCTTATCATATTACTGTGAAAATGTTAATTTCTGTTCCAGCCCTAAGTATTGCTCATGTAAGGGCTCTCTTTCCTCAGTACAAGGCTAATCCTTCTCTACTCCACATTTTCCCTTGTTGGGCCTCCAGCATTTCTTGTCCAGCACCTTCTCTATATTGTTTGTTTGAATTCCTTTGGAGATTCTAAGGCCTGCAGTCCAGCCTCCAGGCTGCCCTCTGCAGGCTGCTTGTCAGTACCCTCTGGCCATTGTGCATGAGAGCAATGAAATTCACTAGTGGCTTACTATTGGTGATTGGGAAAAGAGGCCACCTGTGCTGATGGACCACAGCTGATGCAGTGATAATTAGCAGTGCTAATTAGCTCTTCAGGGTTTCTATAGGCCAGCAGTGGCTGCCACTCAGGTCTGCAGCTCTTCTGAGGAGTATTAATGCAGCCTGTGGGAGGAACAGCCCTGTTTCCCCCAGGTGGGAGTTGTGTTCTGGAAGTTTCTGATTTGGTTAAAAGAGAGTCTCCCAGGAACAGCACAGGATTATGAGCCACCAGGACTTGTCTGTGGTTAGTGGTTTATTTTTTTCCTTCTTTATCCCTCTGCAAGTACTGCTTGTTTTCTAAGGCTTGTAAAGAACTGTTTGCTTTACTGTTTCTTAAGAAAGCAAACTTTTTTTCTTTGTGTTAGCTGCTCTGGTGTTTGGAGGGCTTATGATTAGAACAACTTGGTATTATTTAATGCTTCTCTTTATATGGTTGGATGATCTTAAAGGTCTTTTCCAACATTAAAGAAACTTAAAAAAAAATCTATGGTCCTTAATACTTTGCTGTTGATACCTATTATTAAGAATTTTAAGCTATTTAAGGAGCAGTACTCCAAATACTTACGTAGGACTTCTACATGACTACTGCTCTTGGTCAACAATTTTGTGAGAGGCATTTTATGTAATAAGTGTGATATCCTTGGCTAAATCTGTTTCTGATTCCTATTTTGTGTTGAGTTCTGGTGTACTTTGGTGTTGTAGAGGAATGAATAGCAAGTTTTTGTCAAAGATGCAAGTGGATTTATGGAGTAGCTCTATTGTCTCCATGAACATCTATTTCTTATTTATTTAGGATGAACTCTGTAAGGATCCACTGTGGCAACTGCTTGTGTACTTCCGTGTGTGAGGAAGAGTATGTTTTCTTTTGCTGTGATGTACTTTTCTAATGCTGCTGGAGCTTCTTGTCTTTTTGCTTCCCTGAAAAGAAGTCAGAAAGCAATTCAGATAGATCTGCCAACTTGTTTATTTCCTCTGCCCTCCAAATAACAATTTTGTAGTTATTGTTTACATAGCTAGAATGAAACAGTAAGGGTTGCAAATGCACTGGGAAAGTCTCCTACCCAGGTGGTTTCCCATGATGGAGTGTGGGAAATCCCTTTTCCTCAGTGTGCTGTGGTGATCTGAGAGTTGTTGGGAGAGGTGTAGTACTTCTGTCCTATAATGCTGGAAAGGGTAAGTCAAGACAAATGGCTTATATGTAGAGTTATTAGTATTTTTGGTTTGCTTGCAGGGAAGATGTGGCAACCAAACAGCTAGTTGATTGTTATGGCTTAGAGGAGCAGTTCATCTCTTGGGAATGCATACTGGTGGTAAACAAGTCAGGTCAGACTGGTATGGAGGCTGCCACAGAGCTTTGAGCTGTTAGTAGTTGTGCTCCCTGCTTGTGGTGGTGCTTAGCAAAAAAAATCCCAAACATCTGTTGGAAATATTTAATTTTTCAGGATACTCTAAGTACCTATTTTTTTCCTAGATGTACAGCTGCAGAAAGGTGGTAGGTAGGATTCAAGTATACCTAGATATTTTTTCTCTGCAAATGAAGAGTTAGGAAAAAAGCTTACAGCTGAAGACAATGAACTGCAGGTGGAGCTGAGACAGCTCAAAACAGCAGGTTTCTTGTTTCTTGATACTTGGAAGGTGGTAACTTTACCCCTGCCAAAGTATATGCTTATATTTAGTATGAGAACAACAATCAGAGCTGGCTGAGAGGCAAAAGTTATACATTAAGCAAAACAAACTTGTTTATAAGACCTTTTGTATGATGATACATGATGATTAACAACCTGAAATGAGGTAGATTTGACAGCATCTTTGTCTGATTTGTGTTGCCCTGTACCCACATGGTACATACATGAATTCTTAATGTAGATCTCTGCCAAAATTTGTCGTGGGTTTTTGTTCCACATAGTCATCACTTTGACAGATGCTGCATCAGAATAATTATTCTATGGACATACTTTCTTCAATAATAATGTCCAAGAACTTGCAGGAGCTCTGTGGAAGAAGTGCAGCCATGTTTCTGGAATGCATGTAGCTGTGTGACTGATGGTACCAATATCTACTCCTGTTGCACCAAAAGTCAACTGTAAAACTGGGACAAGTAGTATTTCTTGCATTAAAGCTGCAAAGTGAAAATGTAGTCATGAAGTGATGGAAGTGAAAGATGTGCTGTGAGCTGGTAGGATGTCTGATTTGGGAAGAATGTAGTGCTGACAAGCTGCATGGACAACTGCTAAATTGAAATGGAAGATATGAAATGTAAGAAAGCAAGAAGAAAAAGGAAGCAGGCAAACTGCTTTCATCTCTACCCAAACAGCCTTTTCTTAATTCTTTTTGCCCAGTTACTGACATCTGGAGTCTGTCAGTGAGCTGCAGCCACAATGTACCTGGTAGGGATTGTGCTTCTATTGGGTGGGAACAGCTGTCAGTTACAGTGGATACTTACATTGATCGGAGTTATAGGTAGGTTGTGTATGGATTTCATCCTGAAAACATCACACAGAAGGTGAGATCTCTTTAATAATGTCCATAGGTAGAAGGATTTGATTCTTTGGGCTGGGTATTTTTTGTTTTGTTTTTTCTTATTTTTGTGTGTGGTGGTGTTTGTTTTGGTTTTGGTGTTGTGTGGGGTTTGGGTTTTGTTTTTCTGGGGGGGAAGGGGCAGTCCTGCCTCTGCTGCTTTATTTGTAACAAAGACTGGTTCTTGCAGTAAATATTAAATTTATACCTCTTTTGACAGCCTCATTATTGTGGGATTTCTTTCAGGTGTAGGAGGAAATAATGTATGGAGAAGTTGTGAAAGCTAAGGTAACTTTTATAGAGCTAATAAACATTTTGAAAAAATGCTTTGTGGTCAAGAAAAGAAACAAGTGTGGGGCGAAGGAGGAGGAGTATTGAGAGAACAAAAGGGTGAAATCTGTCATGCAGTAAAAATACTACTCCCAAACTATGCTTGCTCTACCCTCTTCCCTAAATATCAACATATACCCAGAGTATTTTGTCAGCAATTATGATTTCTGTCACAATGATAACATAGTAACTATCAGTCTTTTGTGTGACTAACTTCCAAACATTTATTTCGTAATCTATTCCCATGTTAGGCCATGTGCAACACTAAGGGAGTAAAAAGTAGCAACTTCTGCCTAAATACTCAAGTTCTATGTTGTCTTAAACACTGCAACAACAAACAAGCCTGAATTGCTTTTCCAACAGGGAGCAAACTGTACAGTCTTGCTGTTCCTTGCGCGTGTGATTAAAAGGAAATGTTAACTTCTGTACCTTATTGCTTCTGCTGAATTAAATCAGATGAATAGCATAGGGAAGAATCTACTTCAGAAGCAGAAGACTCAAGCTTTCAATCTGCTGCACAGCCTGCAAGAAAAGGACAAACATCAGAATATATCTGCTAGAATATGATATTATGTTCTCTACCAGTGTTTTGCTTTCTATTAATGCCGTGGTGAGGTCAAGGGACATTATTATAACCCCGAATATGCAGTGCAGCTCATCATCTGAATGTAAATTCTAAGGAAGTCCAGCATGACTTACAACACGAAACTTTCCAGCAATTGGGAAATGATATCAAGACTAATAAAAATGACAAGCCATGCTTTCTTGAAGTGGGGGCATGACTAAAGCCCATCACCTGACCATACTCATCTTGCTTCTGCTCCTTAATGTACAGACAAAGCATTTCATAGTGTGATTGGAGAAAGCAAAGCTGATCTGTAGTTTAACTAACAATGCAACAAGTTGTCAGACTGGAGGCCATTTTCAGAAGTAAACTCAGACAGAGGTTTTATTCTGTCATGTTTGGGAATGGCTTTCTTAAGCAAGTGTTATTTCAGGGCCTATATACCCTTGCAACACTGTATCATCTATAGGTAGGTGTTAAATAGTGGTCTTGAGCACTGAACCAGGACTGTGTTCTTTAAGCAGTTCAAGTAACTTGCATGTAGCTCCAGCTCTGGTGGTTCCTCAAAAAGTCTGTCTAAAAAATAACCATACTAGAAGGTAAATGTGTAAGAATGAGGAGAACCTTAATTTCTCTTGCAGTGTTCATGCTTTGAGAATATTTGTTGTATTTTAGGACAAAATATACTTTGAGACTAGACATAAAGCAAATGGCAAGTGCAAAGGTCATTTCAGTTCTAAGGGAAGGTGGAGCAGACCTCTCCTGCCTTTCCATTTTCTTTTGCACTGATAAATAACATTTGCTATAGTCATATTACATGTAAATAATTTTACTTATTTAAATAGTTGGTAGATTGATCAACTGACCTCTAGTTACTTATGACAATTGGTTAGACAGGAATAATTACTAAAACATAAACACCCTGTCACCACCTGCAGGTTATGCTCTGACTTGGTCTGCATGCCTTTAGAGCTGGAAGAGGCCATGCCAGGGGGTTTCTGGGCTGCTAGGCTGGTGTGTGGGAAGCACCAATGGCAGAGACTCTGCAGCCTCTTGCTGGGCCTTTCCCATCCACTGCCAGGGTTAATGTGGCAGGTGTGGGGTGTTTCCCATTGCTTCATGGCTGCCCAAAAGGGAGACAAGTGGCTGAGGTGCAGGTTGGGCCTCCTTCTCCCAGGTGGCAGTGCTGCCAGGGACACACCAGGACTGCCCTGCACAGCTCAGGCCTGTGCAGGCGAAGGTGGCAGCTGCTGCCCTGAGGGAAGGCGGTGAAGGCAGGAGGGAGCTTATCAGTGCCCTGGAGGAGGAACTGAGTGGGGGTCTGTGGCAGGTGCAGCCCCCAACACACAAAACCTGAACAAAAACAGGGTGTGCAAGAGCAGTTTGGTGCCTCAGCTAGTCTGGGCTCATCCCCTCAATTACAGTGACCAGAGTGTACCCTCAACAGGGGCATATAAAGGGGCCCCTGCTGAAGAACAGGTGGTGTTGCCTCTTCCCAGAGCAGCCAGCCTCATGCCTACCCCACCCCTAGGGTGAGTGATATCCTGGGCACTCTTGTGTGGGAGGTTTCCCCTTTATGAGGGAGCCCATACCTGTTATCCTTCTTTAAAGTTTAGGAGTTATTTGTGTAGTGGCTATATTCCCAACAGATACCTCAACTTGTATTTTGTTAGAGGTGCTGGGCAACTGGTTGCAGTCAATTGTAATTTTTTTGCTGGTGGCTGCTGTCTGTTTTGTGGATGCCTATGGGACAGGGTCTCTGGCAGCAGCTTGTGTTGGTGTATGCAGGTGGGCTCTGAAGCTTCCTTGCCTGTCAGTACTTGTCCTCTGTTGACCAAACACCATGTTGGCCTGTGGCTGCCCTAGAGCTTGGTGGTGGGTGTTGAGATCGCCCAGATCCCCTGCCTGGTTGTGCCTCAGTGGGCATGGGACAGGACCTGTTTTCCTCCTACACTGGGGAAGGGAAACAGTGCTGAGTTGTACAAACCTTGTACAAAAAAAGTTCACCTGGAGAGAAACTGAAAAACATACTCGGAACTTTTAAATATGGCAAATAAATTGCAGCTTGAGGTTGAAACATGTAACTGTAGGTGAAAAGCTGGGCTGCTAGAAAAGATACGGTTGGTAAGTGACTGTGGTGCATCATGGAGTTCCCATTTTTGTTCTCATTTAGTTGGTATACTTCCACTAGATCAACTATAGGTTTAATTTTAAATCAGTAGCTGTCTTTTATGGGGAAGTTAAATTGCAAATCTTGCTTGTGGTGGTACTACTCATCTGCTTCATTGGAAGTGTTTTCTTCAAACTGAGCAGAAGCTGGCAAGTGTGCTGGCACAACAAAAAAGCTTGAGTAGCAGCTTGAGATGATTGACCAGGTCAGACACCTGGTCTGCTTTCATTTTCTTATCTTCTCTGGAGTGGGTCATATTAGGGGTTAGCTTTAAATGGTGGCAAGCACAAAGATTTGGTGCCACAATATTTTGGAACAAATTTATGCATATGGTGGTACTTCTGATAGATGGAGCTCTGAAGAAAAAGATAAGCAGCAGATAATAGATCCAGATTTAGGGCCTAGGTTATTTTGGGGTGTGTGAAGGTAAAGACAGTTTATGACCAAAAGCTAGAGTCTAAAGGTAGCTTTAAGCAAGAATCTCCTAATATTTTTGGTCATAAACTAGTCCTGACTCAATCACCTGTCAACTTTAGCTGGAAAATTCCATGACTGAGTAAAACTTTATTTGTGTTCTGTGTGGTTTTTTTAAGTCAGTTATTTTCTATGGCAATGAGACAGGAAGAACCTTTGATTTTTGAAAGAAACTAAACAGATTTTTGGTTTTCTTATTCTATTTATACTCATAGAAAAAGCCCATTATTTCTTTCTAATTAGCAAACTCTCTATATTTGATACCCTCAATAGGTGAGAAATTCAGATTAGGACCCAGGCAAGCATATTCTGAAAACTTTGCAGGGTAGGTTGTATAGTGATCTTAGTGGGTTGATACAGGTTCCCCCCATGGATTAGAAGTCATGTAATGAGAATGATTTAACCTTCTACAGAATTATGGTCAAAAGCTGACTGCAGCTATGTGTGTGTGTGTGTATATTTTAATATAAATATATATTTAAAATTTTTCTTCTATGGAAGGTGTTGTATGTAAAACAGATGTCTTTTTGTTTAGGCTGTTGTCCCCTAAAAGTGAAGCTTCTAAAGTGCTTTTTCTAATGCCTTTTAGTTTTACTACTGGGATCTTGGTGAAATTCCCTTGAGATAAATGTTGAGACTTCTCAGGAGCAGCCTATGACCTGACAGAATTGGGAACATCCTACAGTGAGCAAGTCATCAAGGTAAGCCTGAAACCTACACTTGAATAAAACAGCTACAGTTGATATTGCAGAAACAAATTCTTAAGAGTGGCGTGGACTTAATGTAGTTTCTTAAAATACTTGCTGTTTGCTCTTATGAACTTTGCTGGGATAGTCTGTCTGGTTTTGCTGTAGTTAGCTATGTTACTTATTACAACACGGTGGCTTTTCTGAAATGTGGTTTTTTGGCATATAGGGTGTTATGCTGAAATCCTAACTATGTCTGTGAAGTTACTGATTTTGTTTTGAAGCATTAATTTATTGTCTTAAGAAAATTATATAGGGAGCTAGTGTTGTTGACTCTCTCATATCTTAATTTCTTGACTTTCTGAGCTACTTTGAAATCTGGATCTAAAAGCTTTTAAGTATGTTGCTGACGTTCTGCCAATATCTAGTTACTAGAAAAACCCCTTGAAATGGCTTTGCTTAAGTACAAAATCTTCTAAGAGGGGATAAAAGTACAAGATGGAGCAAAGCACGGTACATTTTTCTTGCTTTTAGTAAATGTAAATATCAAGAAAAAAGAATGTCAGAGAGTGCCAAACACAACAGATAATTGTTTTCTGTCCCAGTGCAAGAATCTGTGTTTAAATAAGAGTAGCAAGTGTACCACTTCTCTGATAATGGGCAGTTATGCTCACCAGCATTGTTCAGAGAGTATCAACAGAATGTTGCTTCCTACTATTTTGTTAAATGAATTGTTGGTTGTGTGATGTAGTGCTACATGCTTTCTTAAAGCAAGAAAGCCTTGAGGCTTGGTCTTATGCTTAGTGATTATTTGGCAGTTTGGAATTTGTCTCCATTGCTAATCAGATGATGTGGTTTGAAGCTGATCTACTGCAGTTACTTTAGTAGTCAGAAGGTATTCTGTCCTTGATCTGCTTTTCAAGAATGGCAGTGAGTTGGCCTCATAGTGTTGATTTCTTCATCAGCTCTCATAGGGATTAATTTAAGTACTGACTGTTAATAGAACTTTTCCAAACTTTGGATTTCATTACTTTGTCTTCTGCTTATTCCTCAAGTTTTTCTTCTGCTAACAGTTTTTATTAGTTTCCTGATACTTTTCTAACTGAAAATATACCTCAGAAACTAATTAGTTCTTGTTTGGTGTTATGTTTTCAAAGTGAAATAATCTAGCAATGTAGTTAGGTACTGCAACTGCTGCACTCTCTGAGACAGGTATGAAGAATATGTGGCTGGAATGCACCTTAGCTTGACATTGAGAAGAAGAATGTCCTATCCCATTTGAAAATAAAGAGAAAGTCTAACAAGGCAAGCAGCAGCAGTTCCAGCCACATTAAAATTGGGAAAAACAACAGCACAAAATTGACTACTTAAAAAAATATTGCTGGATGCATTGAAAATGCTTAAGGAAGAACTTCACTCCAAAGTACCCAAAACTTAATTGAAAATGCATTTTTCTACAAGAAGTGTAGAAATTTAAGAATGTAAATGGGAACAGGGGTTTTAAATTATTCCATAATACCCAGCATTAGATTTTTTTTACTGTGCACATGGATTCCAACTTCTGTTTTTCTATGTTTGGAAGAAAGAGAGAAGCATCTGTGAAATGCATGTCCTGCTGCTGGCTCTAGTTGCCGAATTAGTTTTAATTGCCTGAGGTCTGTTGTCCTCTAAAATTTATTTTTGAAGGTTTATTTTTTTGTTTGGATGTAGAAAAAATCGGAGGCATTTTTTTGTTGGAGGAATTCTTACTTTCTGACTAGGCCTCATTTAACAAAATGTTATGTTTTAAGTTTGTTCTTTTCCTTTTTTAACTGTTACATTCTGGTGCTCTGCTTTTAGGTTTCATCCAGGCTTGGAAATCTATAGCTAAGAAATACTGTAAGACTTTTCTTTCCTCCTTTTCTTTATCATCCCTACCCTGGGAGGTACTAGAAAGCTCAGGAAAATACCTTATTTACTAGTTTCACTGTGTATTGGGCACTAGATTCATGCCTTTTCTGCCTCGGGGAGGGGGGGAACAAAACCAGCAAAACAAAACAACCAAAATGAAACATGCATTTAATAATAAAAATGTGATTCAGCTAACTCAGTTGCTGAGATAACAGCACTGTTTCCCTGCTAAAATATGTACTTATGAAGATATGTTGAGGATCCTGAAAAACTTGATGATCTCTTAAAGGTGTTTTGCTGCAAGATGCTACAAAGTTCTTCAACTGTTTAAATTATAGCTGCTATCAGATAAATTTGGAAAAAGGTGTTTTTGCTGTCAGTGGAACAAGAATATTTATTTTGGGTCATTAGCTTGGGAGAAACGAAACCAGAACCTTTGGCATGGTTACATGGTGACATATCATTATTTCTTGGTGTTCCATTGCTTGAAATCAAACCTATCTGATATACTGATTTGTTACACATAATTTTAATTTTTTTTTAATATGAGATAAATTACATTGGAGAACATGTGTCAGATGCTGCAATCTAGCATGATTCTAGGTCCTCTAGGGAGGAAGTACTGTCACAGTGATTAGGAGATCATTTGTTACTGAAACATGTTACTTAAAATGCTTTCCCCAGTCTTTCCTGGGGAGACATGCAAGACCAGTGTTTGTAAAAATCAAATTCTACTCCTTCTGATTGGCTGGTGGCAACCTAGAGTCTCTCTCTTTCCCCCCAAATTATTCATAGCTTTGTGAGAGCAAGGCAGTGGTAAATTAGTTGTTGAAGATGTAAAATCTGAACAAGGTGTACCTATGATGTAGAACTATTAAATGTGGTTCAAGATCTTGAGAACTGAGGCTCCATCAGACTTAGTTCCATAGCTGAAGGTATTTTATTCTGGTTATGAGCAAGTTGATTATTATCAAGTAAAGGGAAAATTGAAGAACCAAAAGTGAAAGCATTAAAGCTGTGATACTGGCTATGATCATTCCTGGATGAACACTTGAGTTTGTATGTGACAGGTACTGTGCTAAGCTGTGGTTGTTCCTTCATGTGGTGGCTTGTTGGTAACTATCCCTCTTGCTCTTTAGCTGGGAAGAGGGGGATAAGCTGCTTTGGAGCTGTCTTTGTAAGGTGTAGTTGGACTAAAGATTGAGCAAAGAGAACAGAAAGGGCAGTTAGAAGCAAGTGCAGAGGAAAGTCAGATGTGTGTGAGACTGTTAATTTCCCTGCTTGCTCAGCAGGGGTGATGGTGAGGCTCAACAACTACTGAAAGAATGTCTTTTGAGGGAAATAGTTCCTCCAAGTGCCAGGTTGAACACTTGCTTCATTTGGTGCCCCCATGTGTTCTGCTTGGCAATGCACAAGCTTGTGTCAGCAGGCCTTTCTATTTTGCTGATATAAGCGTTTGTAACTGGCTGTATTTGACGAGCTGAACTCAGAATCAATCTTCATGTTCCATGTGTTGTGGCAGAACCATTCCTGATAAGCTTATTTCAAATATAAAGTTATGTGGCTTCAAAACTGAGCTGTGTGCCATGAAAGGCTTGTATTAAGTAGTTGGTGTATATTATGCTGTGCTATTGATTATTTAAAGTAATTTCCAGAGTGAGCAGATTAATAGAGGTATCACAGAAGCATCTTTTAGTGGCTTGGATTCATTTTTCATAAATTCCTATTGTGTTGGTATGGTAACTTCATTAGTTGAGAACTAGCTTGTGAAATGCTGCCAGGGCCCCACACCCCCGCAGGCTGCAAGTTCCCACTCCTGCATTTCGCCACAATAGTTTCCCATTTAGGCTGTTTTTCTGGGAACACCCTTGAAGCCAGATCACTAAAGTCATCAGAGTTAAACAAAAATGAAATTTTTGGAGGTCTGTGTTCTGTGGAGGATGTGTGAGACAATGACCTGCGAGCCTGCTTCACTGAAATAACAAACCCTGGAACGTGGCCTGGCTTCCCCACTGGGCACTGACGGAGACGCTTTCCGTTGTCCTAAGGCTCTGAGTGAGGTTATCCTTATTGTGACTGCAGCTATATTAAAAGGCATTGCTACAAGCCCCAAAAGGGTGTTGTGTTCTCTATCCCCACATACTATAACATTAAGTTACCTTATATTTACATATAAGTTTTCCAAACACTACCAGCTCCTTTTTATCTTTCGCCCTTTTGGGCTACTGTGCATGGCTCTGTTACTCCACAAACTCCTTTGGCCACCCTGTCTACATTTCAGTTGAAAGGCAGTTTGTTGCCTGTTGGAGTGAATGCATCTCTCAGTTTGTCTTCTCTCTCTCCTTAAGTGGTATAAATAGCTTTTGTTGGCAGTAATACATTATCTAATATTGATCATAATGTCACTAAGAGGTTGGCTGTTCTTTCAACATCTCCCAATTTTAAATTATTTTCTAAGGTTTTGTTTCAAGTTCATATTTGGAGGTATAGAAAAGACCATTAAATAAAAGACAAGACATTGCCCAATGTATTGATTTTAGTAATTATGTGCTCTTGACAATAGTATATTTTACTACTAAAAAATTCAAATGCTTTTTGTCCAATTGCTGATAGATTTTTAGCTGCAGATTGAAGTGTATCTGCTATGGAAAATTCCAGGAAAAGGTGTAAAATTATGAGTAAAAAAATGTCAAGGGTGATATTTGTTTAATGTGTTTGTTGTGTTTAGTCTAAAGAAACATTTTTTGATATAATCTTGGAGTTGTACTGCTGAGTCATGCTAGGCTTTTCCTTTTTCACATTTACTCCATTTTGTTTGTACTTCCCAAACGCATTTTCTTTTTCTTTTGCCCTCCTGGTTTGTTCTTTCTTGGCTTTATTTTTAATTAGTTAAACATAAGTGGCCTTTGACATTTCATAATCTTTGCTAACAGTGGGGCATTAGTGACTGCTTTGAAAAAGTAAGGAAAATATTTTTGTGTGTTTGTTCTCTTTTGTCTCTCACCTCTCTCCTGGGGTTGAATTGTCAGTGAGTGAAATAAAAAAGCCACTTGAAGGAGGGAAAGGGAGTTTATTTGAGTCTTGCTTAGTTTTCTGTGTATTACAGCTAGAGGCCTTAATAAATCTTAGTTCCATTGTGCTATGCCAAGCTACCAGTGCATAAGGAAAGCCTCTGAAGTTTACAGCATGAAGCATTATGACAGGCTGGACCTGGCAGGGAGATGAAATTTTAATTTTATGCATGTGGATCAACAACTGAAGATTTGGAGCCAGCATCTAATCATGTTTAAGATCTCTTGAAAATCTGTTCTCCTCTAGTGGAAGTTTCTATATGGAAGCTAACCTACTGGAGATCCTGCCTTTTATAGTCATTCCAAGGTCACAGGGGGAGTCAGTCATATGAGGTCTGAAAGTGCTTCCCAGCTCTGGTGCCAGTCCAGCACTGTGAGCTTGAGAAAATGCCCTTCCACTCGCTTCAAACTCTGTCATACCCAGCACCAAATGTGGTCACACTGTGCAAGTTTAGTCTCCATTTGGGATTTGTGGTGTGTTCTGTTTGAAACTGCAGCATTTTGTGATAACCAAAGGTGGTGGCAACTGATAGAGTTGATTCTGTTGCAAATGGGCAGTACAGCTCCCTGAAT
This sequence comes from Ceyx melanurus, assembly GCA_024611195.1. Lineage (NCBI taxonomy): Eukaryota > Metazoa > Chordata > Aves > Coraciiformes > Alcedinidae > Ceyx > Ceyx melanurus. Next base: position 80,409 of record JANHGL010014706.1, on the reverse strand, counting down.
AATGGAGGTGTGCTTGACTTAATACAAAGTTGTTACTGAGATCCTGCTGGCTAAGAAAAACCCTAAAGTTTGTTGGAAGGAACACACACGATAGGCACAGTCTTGCATCTCTCTGTCCATTTCTCTGTAATGGGAGCTAGTCAGCCTCAGAGAGGTTCAAGGTTATTCCCTTAGAGATTTATCAAGAGTTAAGCAGTTTATACTTGTGTTGCCTTCCTAGAGAAAGCTGGTTGGGAATGAACCGTTGCTGCTTGTGAAAAAGGAAGAAATGCTGAGTGCCTTGTGACTTGCATAAAGGGGTCTTTACAGGTTGTTCAGAGAGGTTGTAGCTGAAAATATTCAAGGTCGGATTGGTCAGGGCTCTGAGCAGCCTGATCTAGCTCATTGCAGAGGAGTTAACTGTGTAACCTTCAATATTGTTTTCCAACACTAATCTTTTTATGATTATCTGATCTTTTGAATTTAGCTTGCTGAAACCAAACAGGTTTGTTTCAGGTGACCATAAAAAAGACTTGTTCTCCTTATTACAGCTGTAGAGAGATACTACATTTTAAGCTGAAGTCATGGCTTTCCACAGCTGAATACAATGAAGCATGATTTACACGGGGAAAAAATGCTGAAGTACAACAAACAAGTTTGTATATTAGGTGTAACTGTGATCCAAGTTTCAAAATCCAGTATTTCTGCTCAACATTTTATTAGCTGCTAATTTAACTCTGAAATGATCAGGAATGTTATTCATTTTCCATCTAAATGTGGGCCTGGAAGCATGGGGTTTGTGTAGTGGAAAAGCATCATTTGAAGTATCTTTGCAAAACTACTGTGACTTGGTATCTGTGCTTTTCCCTTACCCATAGTTGACATAGGTGGATATTTGGAAGAAGGCTGGAATCCCTTTTTGAATAACTTCATCACATTTCTTCTGTACTGAGGGAATTAAATTTGTACATTTTTTCTAGGTTTTGATGCCCAAATATGCAGCTTCTTGGAATTAACACAAGCAAATATAACGTGCACTTGTAACCGTTCACTCTAACTTTTTTTTTTGTCTGTTGTTTCAAGGAAATAATTCTGCATGTCCATCTAAAACATAATCTGGCCCTTGTTTGTTTTAAAGAGTGCTATTTTCTCCATTATTCTCAATCTTATTTTGCTATTATCTGAGTTTAAAGGTGATTGAAATGTCAGCTTTGTAGGCAGAAGCAAATAAAAATTACTGTCTAGAGATTTGAATTAATCATTACAGAAATCAAGGTAATGATAAAGCCACTGGGGAAGTTGTCAGCACAGAGATGTGCTGGAGAGAGGTTGGGAGTGGCACTGGAAAAGGGAATGAACTCTGTGGTGTTTAGCCTCATGCCAAGGAAGTGCATCTGAGGATGATCTTGAAGCTGCTCATCCAATGATGTTAGTTGCTCCTGGAAATAGAATTGATGGTGTTGTTAATTAAGGTGCAGAAATGAACCTGATGCTGAGGATGAATGTGAAACAGGTAAAACCTTCCAGTGCCTCTCTTTAGAAGTGTCCACCCTGATATTGGGCTTCACACTCTTGCTCCTGGAAGATTCATTTTGATTTGTGCAGGAAGCACTTCTTTCAAGGTGTGTATGAAAGCACCAAGCTCCAATGCGTCTGTTTGCCAAAGATACACTGCTCTACTCTTGTAAGCAGGAATTGAGCTAGGGCTGTTCTCTCAGAAGCAGAGTGGGAAGGGAAGGAGCTTTAATGCAGGGTTTTGTGAAACTGCAAATCTGTGATAAAGGCACCTCTGAACTCTCAGAAAACTACCTATAACATTCACATATGATGTGGGTTTGTTTTTTTGGTTTGTTTGTTTTGGCTTTTTTTGTTGTTGCTTTTTTTTTTTTGTTTTTAGGAGAAGCAAAATCACTTCACTAGTTTTGGCTAATGTCAGTAGTTTCCTTCTCCCTGGAGGCTTGTGGGCTTCTATTCTACAGAGCATGTGCAAGGACAGCTGCTTGTGCAGTTTTCTGTTCTCACCTGTGGAACCTGCATAACCATAAAAATTAGTTTGTGTGATGTTTCCAAGAGCTGTGTAGTGGTATTTCACAGATCCCTTTCTTTAGACTGGTGTGGCTTTCAAGGGTGGTCAGTATTGTCCTGTTTCTGAAGGAAATCAGGCTGTGTTTGGAATTAATCCTTTTGGAAATACCACTGCACCTGACTGATGGTAGTGAGGTTCCTACTGGTTTGGGATTAGTCATGCACAGGTGTAATTATGCACTTCAGAAATGATGTGCTTTAGAAATAAAACAAGTGATGATGCTGTAATAAAAGGTACTAGAAGGGCTTTCCTTGATTTGTTCTGGCAACCATAAAAGGGCAAATGAAGTTATGTTTTGGACATACGTGCTTGAACTAAATTGTTTTTAATGAACTGATGAAAATAAAAGAAATTCCACAAATACAAAATTTAAATGTGGACTTCTACTATAGTTTTGGAAAAATAAAATGGTTAACATTTATAATGTCAGTAGTTTCAGTATTTACCAAAGAGTTATGACATTTTAATAGTGATCATTGGAGCTTTTATTTGCTTTAAATGCTTCACAAATCTTTTAGCAAATTATTGTCAATCTCATAATCTTTTGAAAAGTGGCATCCTCTTTTGGGACTACAGCACTGGGGAAACTGCTCATAATTTTGATGGTTACAGTCAGTGAAATAAAGCCAGCCATATAGAAGTGGAATTTTTCTTCTTGGGATTTATTTTTTTTTCCTCCCACAAAAATATAATGTATATTAAAACCTTCCTTTAATAGTCAAAAGTAGTAGGCTGGGCCTTGGGAGATCTTACTCCTCCCAGAATGTGGCTGGTTGGCTGGCTCTTGCAAATCCCTTCCCTCACTGTGCCTTGGTTTTCAGGATTTAAGAAGTGAAGTGATAGCAGTCCTTTCTAAAAAAGCATATTGAAGTTAGTATTAGGAAGAAATACATTTTTATTGCATTTGTAGAGACTATAGGAGCTTCTCAAATCTGTTTAGAAGATGACAGCTAGGGTTTCCCTATTGAGACCTTAATCTATGCTAAGTTATTCAGTGTTTCAAGGCTGCTAATAAAGGGCTTATGTTGGAAGTTTTTCTTATTGTAAGAAGACACTAAGCTAACACTTCTGTCAGGAAGATACTGGGGAAAACAATGTAGCTAAACAAATAATTAATTTGGTTCCCATATCATTTCAAGTGCATATACTTGTTTCACATCCTGCAGAAACTGTGTTAGAGGTGTATCTTTATATGTTACAGAAACACAAGTGCTCAGTTCAGCACAATAAATAATATCTGGTGTGAGGATCCATTCCAAAAATGTCTGTATCTAAACCATATGCAGAATAAAAGGAACCCTCATCCTCAGTTTCATATGGGGAAGTGAAAAAGGTTAAAGTGAATGCCTTTTAGCTGAAAACTGCACATCATAGCTTGCCAAAGTATAGTTATTTTACTTGGAACTTTGCTGGGTTGCAGCTTTTTCTGTAGAATGAGGAATTCCTGTCAATGCATGGTATATTTTGGTTGTTGCTATTCTCAGTTTTCTTTGTAAAAGAAACACCATAAGCTATTGCAGCTATTTATAAAACCAGTTGGTGACCCTATGCCATAGTACTGAGCTGTAAACAGATTGCCTGCCAGTTTTTTAATCCAAAAAAACTCAACAGTTTTTTTTGGATTTGCAGCTCAACAAAAGCTGATAATGGGAGCTCTGACTCTTTATTTAAAAACTACCTATTGGGGTAAAGTTCATTGATGTAGAAATATTCTAAATATAAAATTAGATTCTTCTTCTAACTTGTAAATGCTATGCTTAAGTGTTTTGTTTTTATTTTATATTTTTTCTTAAATTTGACTTCTAATGTGTCCTGGAGATTTTTTCTATTTTGTTATTAGAATTTATTCAAAGCCTGCTGAGGCTTTGAGAGTCCTCACTGGAACGCTGTCAAGCTAACTGATTTGCTTATTGAAGTAGAATGTGTGGTTGGGATCTTCTGGCTTCTATGCAGAGTCTAAGATTCTTTAACTGTGCTCAACTGATGAGTTTATACTGAACCTTGCAATATTTCAGTCTTCAGAAGGAAATCCCCCATGAAATTTGTGATTCTTTTCCCTTTGAGGTGAGCACTATTGAATAAAGGACCTGTATAAACCATCCCTAATTCTGTGAATGGAGAGATGTATCATGGTTTATATTTTTCTGGCATACCAGTTCATCGCTTATCTTAAATATTGTATCAGCAGCTTGAATTAAAAGTTGTGTGAATGACAGAAATAAACATAATGCTTCAATGTTAACACTTAAAATGATACTAGAAAAATGGAAGGAAACAATGGAAGGAGGACAGCAGGTAGCTCTCTATTTTCCTGTTCAGACATCACTTCTGACTAGGTAAAAAGATTTGAGACTCCCACTATACAAAGTTCAATTCAAAATGTCTTCTTTGGCCAAAATTCTGTGTTCAGTGGTATGAAGTTTGCTGTTGGTCTAAACTGAGATCAAAACTAGATATGTCCTAAAAAGGTCTTACTGAGTGGCCTCATTGGCCAAATAGTCTCTTGCTTAGAATTGTTATCTAGAGACAGGGGATGAGGAAAGATGAATCTATGAAGCTGTGACAAAAAGTTTTGGAATATTCAAGTGTGTGAAAAGTGATTGACAAAGCAGAAGGGTCTGTGGTAGAATATGATAGATGTAAAGAAAAATGTATTGGAGATCTGAATGGGAAAACAAGAAGAGTATAGCAGTAGGCAGTTTGTATACATGTGCAGGTCCTGAATGAACTGAGCAAAGTGAGGTGAGAGCTGAAGTGACACAACAGCATCCTAACTTCTTCAGAAGGGACTGTGGGAAGGATCAGTGAGTGATGAGAATGGCAGACAATTTGGCCATCTGAGTGTGCAGGGTAAAATAGACAGGTGAGGTCAGCACCTCTCTGAATGAAATCAGTGGATTGGATCAGAAGCAAATCTTGACAACATCCCTTCATTTCTTTGGAACAGAAGGGGAGCTGGGTTTGTACCTTCAGTGAGCACTATGGCCTCAACTCCCAAAATCTTAAAAATCTGTAGATGGACAAACACCCTGGTGCTATGTCATAGTTCTGTTTGAAATTGTACTTAACTGGTCATAGGCTCCCTGAAGAGAAAGCTGTGTAACTGTGTATCTTTCTGGCAAACTCAATTAGTCTGTCTCTTACAGAAGTTCGTAGTGTGCTGCTGCACTGGCTGCAGGGGGAACAGGAGCTGGCAGAGCACTGTGTGTGAGCCAGGGGCAGGCTGTGGTAGAATGTCACAGGAGGAAGGTCATTCAAGCCCTTCAAAATGCTTCAACTGAATCCCTGCTTGTGCTGTTTCTCACCTTTCCAAATGGTTTGGAAGGCAAGGCAGCTGTGCTGGGCTGTAAATGTGAGCACCCTGCTGTTAGGAGGGGAACGAACAGAGGTGGAGTTGAATGACTTCTGAGGAATAGGCTTTTGCCCACGCTCAGTAATTGTGCTGTGTCAGTGGCCTTGAAATGCTGCTGGAGACGCTCTGGTGCCTGCAGGTTTGCCCAGAAGCTTCAGTCTCTTTGTGTCATGGAAAGATTAATGCTGGGAGACACATGACATAAGGGTATAAACTGACCTCATATGCCCCATGATGACTTTTGGAATTGGTAGATAAGGTTGCTCTCCAGCCTTCTTGTTTTTAATGAGCTATTATCATTCTGCAGGATCCTGCAAATAGTGCAGTGACTTCTCAGTAATGCATAGGGGCTAAAAAGTTGTCCTTTTATGGTAATCTCTGAGATGTGATACAGTTTTCAGTAAGGAGGTAATGTTGAAAGATTACTGCTACTGCTACAGTGGAGCACACGGGCAAGTTTCTTTTTTTGCCTTTGGCTATAAAATCTAGAAGGAGAGCAAAAAAACTCGAAACTAAGTTCCTGATGCCATTAACACCTACCTACATGACCTGCAAATGACAGGGAAAAGGGAGTGTCAGCCTGTTCTTCCAGCTGGAGAGAAGTGAGTACAGCAGCTGTAATGGATTCTTCTTACGTATTCAGAAAGCCTGATCCAGACCAAACCTTCCAGAGCCAAAGCTTTGGTTTGGAGTTTTGGATGGTCACCCTTGACTAGAAGGCAGGGAAGAAGTGGTTTTTCTTTGGAAGGTCCTTTTGGTCCACTAATGAAATCCTTCTGCAGGTGACATGCCATCAGTATTCTCTGCTTCCTTTTGTTTCCTTTAAAGAGGGTGTTTTTAGAGATGCTCAGGTTGCTTCTTTAAAAATAAGGACTCTGAAAATTAAGGGTATATTTTCTGGGGGCCTTATATATTGATCTTTAATAGAAATCCACAGCCTCCCTTTGCTTCCTTAGACTGGGAAGGAAAGAGTTCAGAGAACATAACAAATCTTACCATGTTTTAAACTGTCCTAGAATAGCTTTCCACAGCAGAACTATTTACAATCTGTGGTTGAACAGATGACAGTATATTTTTTTTTTTCCAGAAGGTGAGATGCCTGTTACATCTCTAGTTACTATATAGTATGCAGCAGGTTCTGCTTAAAAAGACTTGTAAAACTGAGGAAAGTTTCAATATGAGAGGACTGAAATAGTTCTCATTTCACAGCACACTTCTGTCTTGTTTGAACCCATATCTTTTTCCATTATTCATTCTTTTGACTTCAGCTTGAACAAATTCAGCCTGAAGGGAGCAGCCAATAATTTATCAATCCAGGCTTTGATTCTCCTTATTTTCCAGGCTCAGCTGTTGTGGGTCTTTGTGACACTGAAGAGAAAAAAAAAGTAACACCACCAAGCAAACACATAAAAGCAAAACCACACACGCACAAAAAAACAACCCCAAAACCCCAAGAGATGAGGTGAATAAAAAAAAAAACCAACCCCAAGAGATGAGGTGTATCATAGTTGTTAGTTTAGTTCCCACTCTACTGTGTCTTGTTTCATCTACTGTGTCTGTTTCCTCACCAGTATGAAAAAAACAATGTCCCACCAACATGATGTAAATGGGTACTATTAGAGTGAACAGCCAGCAAAGTTGGGACATGCCTGATAATAAATACAACAGGTTTTTTTCATGTTGTGTGTTCTTTCCCTAATCATTTTGTCTAGAGCCCTGCAGAGATCTCTACTATTTCTGCAGATGTACCTATTACTCTAATAATTGTTAAATAGACCAAAGTGGAATCTTTCCTACTTGACTGAGCTCTTGACTTGGATGTTGGTGCATGCCTTACTTAAATAAGAGGACCTTAACTGGTCTGAACCAAACCAAATTAAACTCTTGAGGTGATGGTAAAATGGCTTCCTAGTGCTTTTGGTTTTTGCTTCTCACTTGCATTGTTAGAGGGGCTGGGTTTTTCTTTGAATAGAATAATCTGGGTCTAGTCTCATTTTCATTATCTTTCCAGCCTAAGTGTAAATTGATATGTAGCAGATCAGCAGAATTGGCAAAGAGAAGGAATAGTAAAGAATTGGAAGTTAGGAGCTACAGCTTGTAACAGACTGTGTATATGTGAAAAAATTCTGTTGAATGGCAAAGGGCATTTAAAATCAGTTTAATATAGAATTCAGCTGGCTTCTGTCAAACTTTTTTTTTGGTTTTTTTTTTTCTCCTTCAGAGTTCTGACAGTAAAACTTGTGGTGACATATTCTGAGGCCTATCATTTATGTCAGGAGAGTTGTTACTACAATGTAAATTAGGTGTTAGCTTGTTATTGGCCCAATCCTCCTGCTCAGCTCCATACTGGCAGATAAGCTTTATCAGGAATTTAGTGCCTCAGTATAGCTTGGAGGCAGATTGATCCCTGAGGTAACTCCACTGAAATCCATGGGTTTCAATAGCCCACAGGAATATTCAGCACCCAATTAATGTCTGTGTAACTAGCGAGCTTTATTAAAGAGGTTGATAAATGGGGCTTAGCTTTTAAATCTCATGATCTATTATCTTCTTGTCTTCTCAGCCCTGTTTAACTCAACAGGAGCTGCCATTCTGGTCAATAGCTAGTAGTGTATCTCTGGCAACTTTCAACAAAAGAGTGATTTGTTTGTACACAAACACATTTTGTACCTTCTTTATAAGTTCAAGGATATGCCTGAATCACTGCAAACATGAGGATTTATAGTTCTGTCTTAAATAAATCAAGACTCTATCCTGTCTCAGGCCCATCAAGGGAAAATAACAAATGATTGAGACTTGTGCCCAGAAGAGGAAACTGATGAGCTGTAGGAATGTTCAGTCTGGATTGTGGTGATATACATTGATCCATAACTTAACACCTACAAGTTCAGAGAATTCAGGCTGTGTATGTTTGTTCCTTCTTAATCACTGGAGTTTGAGGAGAAATTGTCAAGCTGAACCAATGACCAATGGATTTTGTAATTTTCAGTCCCACTGGCTTACTGCAAGTATTAATGTTTAGTTATAATTATGATTTCTCATTGCTGTTTATGTGTTTACATTTATAGGCTTTTTCCATATGAAAATGCAAGGTAAAAATTACCTCAGTTTTTCCTGGAGTGCAAAATGTATATGTTATATCAATCTATACATCTGCATTTTATTCAAGTATATTATTGTTAAAACTACTTGTAATGTATTCCATTGCTTTTGAGTGGTTCTAATAAATGTGTAAGTTCTTTAAGCCTATAACTGCATTTGGTAGTACTTGTGTGGTTCTGGAGCTAGCTGCTGTTTTTTATGGTTGAGCTGAAGATATTGAGTAGGCTTGCACTGGGGAAAAAATTAGTTTAAACTTGCTAAAAGTTAATAAATTTGAAAATGTATGGAAAATATTAATGTATAAGACCTTTGATTTTCTATTGGGAGAAAAGCGCTATTATTCAAGTAGGAGGCTGCAATTGAAATGAATCAAGAATAACAGCTGTGTATTAAACAAAAACAGATAAATTGTGTCGAATTAACTGGTTTTCATTTGGAACAATCATAGAACTTGTATGAATAAGCTTATTTCTGTGAAGGGAACTAAATACCCCAGCATTTACTTTATAGGCATGACAAAGAACAAGGCTTGGCAGGGTAACCTAAACCTATGCCATGAGCCTGGATGTACCATCAGGTAACATTATGGACCTTGGTGATGTACATTTAAAATTTGCATAGTACTTGCTCCACATGGAAAAAAAAAATTCTTTGTACTGTTAGGTACTTCAGAGGCTTATCTAGCACTGAATTTTGCTATGGGTGGGATATTCTAGAAAGTGCTTCCTGACACTAGAAGTACTTATGCTTTATTGCTGTAGAGCTCTCCTCTGCCTCTAGATATTGTTGTCTAAATAGTTTTGTAATAAAAAGCCCCAGTTGGTCATGTCAGTCTTGTTTATTATCATTACTGCTAAAAATTCTTTGGTGGTGTTTTTATGAAAGCCAGGCAGTGTCACAAAAAAGCTGTGGAGCCCTATGGTGCTAAGAAACTCTGAAAATGAGTCAGCCTTAAATAATTTGTAACAGACAACGATTGCTCTGTTTTCCAAATATGTGAAAACTATTAGCAGTTGCTATGCAAGTTAATTTGACATTTAATTGCACGGTATTTGTTCGTAAGCCAGAAAATATATAGAGCAAGCTTTGTTTATTGTCACGTTATGCACCAAAAGTGTGTGTATCAGCTTATCCCTAGGATAAATACCAACTTCCACAGCAATGATTTTTCCTTTGGGAGCCCTGCTCTGTGGTGGAGCTGCAACTTTTAAAAAATTATGCTGTGTAGGAAGTGACAAGTGACTTGGTGTACTTGGAGTTGGCGAGACATGGGGAAAAGGATTATAAATTGAAGTAAAATTGTGTGTTGTGTGTTATTTTTACCATGTATATGTGTTTCCCAGGCATCTGTGGTACTGTGTCTTAGGATACAAAGTACTGATGTTTATGTATCTTGCACATCAACATCAAGTAGATGTGTGTTGGGAGACAGGTTTTAAAAGCAGTCCTGAAGCTGTGGCTTTTCCCCTGGTCTAGCTGTCAGTTATACCCCACAAGAGCTTGTGATGGTAACTGATTTCAAAGACAGGCTTACTGCCTGTGATCCTTTTTGGGGCAGTGGAACCATTCTGCAGCTCAGCCCAGCCCTTGGTAGTTGGGCTGTCTTTTTGTCTGCACATAAGTTATATTTATTCAGCAGAGAGCTGTGGTGTTGGTTACAGGTAATAGTTTTTCTTGTGCTTCAGATTTTCTTGCCAGGTCAGACACTTGAAATTCTTTGTCCATGTATAGCAGGAGTAGTTTCTTTCATGTTCCTAAATCCTTTAAATATTGTAGCCTGGTGACTTGGGAAAAATGATACCATTTTGGTAATTATTTTCTATATTTCACAAAAGTGCTGTTTGTATGGATTGTGTCACATAGAGCATAGTAAACCTTGTTTATAAATGGCTGAGGCTTTTTTCCTTAGAGAATGCAGTTTAATATTACTAATATAGGGAAACAAAAGCTTCCTTCTAGAATTCTAATTATGCTGTTTCAGATGTTAAAAAAACCTCAACCACGCAGAAGCAACCCATTCCAGTAATACCTAATGAAGAACTTCCATCTTGTTACCACAATTATATTTCAATAATCAGATTATTGAGTAATATTCAAGACCTTTTTCTGGGAGTCTATATATGATATTTCTTTGGTCCAAGTGAGATCAGGAGAAGAATCCATTTGTTTTCTCTGAGAAGAGGGCAGTGCCATATCTTTCAGAAAAAGTAAGCTAGAGTACATGATTCCTTAAAAATATTTGGAAAATGTTTTCACATATTCATCTCCCAAAGCCTGGAGTTAACAGAATCATGGAATAAATGGCAGACGTTGTTCTACTGCCACAACTGACAAGATAACAGTACAAGTTTGTTTACTACTTTAAAATAGCACAGAATGCAAAATATAGCTGCTCTTAACATGAAATTATAGGAGTAACTGTGGTTTCAATGAAATGTTTAGAAATTAATTTGCTATGTTCTTGAATTGATGCATTTTTAATGTGTTTGTGTAAAACATACTTTTAAAATCCATAAGATTTAAATAAAACTGATCTAAACAGAATACACTTCTTCAGAGTTAATAGAAAAGCATAATCATCATGAACTGTTGGAAGCTTTGCTCATCTGCTTTGTATATTAGGCTGAAAAACAGCTGTCAAGCTGTTAGTGGCTCACAAAACAACCCTTTTACCCTTCCTTTGGTTCCTGGTATGAAACTTCTGTTAAACAGATAAAATCCTTTAACACATTCATTGTTTGAAGTTCCTTCTCATGTTTTTTGGCAATTTTTTTTTATATAATTTGAAATGGTTAATTCAAATGTATATTTGTTTATCTGTATCACTCAGGAGTACTTGTGTTCTCAGAACATATCATAGATTCCTATAATGCCTTGTGATTGAAGGGTCCTCCCGAGGTCATCCAGTCCAACCTCCTGTAGCAGCAGGGACATCCTCAACGAGGTCACGTTGCTCAGAGCCTCATCAAACCTGTGCATCTGCAAACGGTGCTTGTCTAGCCATTCAGCCTTTTTGAGGGAGTTGATGTTGGGGAAAGGAAAGTTTGGTGGGTCAGTTAGGTTGTTATTCCATATAAAATATTACTATCACACCATAAAAACCCCTCATAATTAAAGCATCTAGTTGATGAAGAGCAAAGTTAGAGATACCAGAGAGCAATTCAACCTTTTAAGATCTGAATCTTTAAAGTTGTCTGCTGATGTATTCTTCTACTAACTGCAGAGGAAGTCTGAATGTGTATCCATTAGTTTTTAAATTCAGATCAGGGTTATGTTTTTAACACACATTTCCTGTTGGTGTCTCCTTATATATTTTGCCTGGCATGGAGCAGTATCAGAGCAGTCTTGGGTGCACCACACCTTCATGTGGTGTCTGCAGAAGGTCATGATCTCACAGCTTTCAGTAATATATTAGATATTTGTCTTTTCCTATGAGTTTTATATGTGACATGCACAAAAGAATGAAGGCAACGTGGTCATCTAAGCTTGTAATAGCACTTTTCCCAAGGGGCATGATTGCACAGCTTTATGGTCCTGAATTATTCTGTAGTTTAACATTTGCAATTGGTAGAACAGAAATTAGCCCCTCAAGAGCTGCTTCCAGTCTTTTGAGTAAAAAAAAAACTGTCAAGTTTGCAGAGACTTGTCAGTTCAAAATTCCATGTTGATTTCCCGTGGACATTGATGCAAGACTTTCCCTGTTTCCTCTGCCCTACATTTATTTATTTGTCTTTGTGAACATTTCAAAGGTCAATTGTGAATGACTGACTTAGCCTGAGAATTTTTCTGCAGATCTGCCATTCACTAGGCAAATGTGGGTATTTTCACATACGTTTCTGGGTTATTTTATGAATATATTGCAGTGGAAATTTTTTGAAATAATGAGAGCCCCCTCTCTAGGGATTAGGCTGACTATGGTCAGTGGATGTGAGTTTGTAGTTCATTATTGCCAGGTATAATGTAAGAATTTTTCTCTCCAAGTCAACATGCATCAATCTAGTTGCCACTGCTTGGGCACACTAAGTACACAAACAAGAAATAACAAGGAATCTGTAACTCTGCATTCATAAATCATAACAGGGACAGGATTGGAATCTAGATCTAGAAATAACACTGGCGGATCTTCAGCTTCAGGAATTATTTAGCTCTAATGAATATTTCTTAACTACATTAAATTTGGTAAACTTAACTACCTTAAATTCACTTCAGTTCAGGAAAGACAGATAATTACTGGAGAGAGTCCAGTGCAGGGCCACCAAGATGATTAAGGGAGTGGAGCATCTGCCTTATGAGGAGAGGCTGAGAAAGCTGGGGCTCTTTAGCCTGGAGGAGACTGAGGGGGGACCTCAATGTTTATAAATATGTTAAGGGTGAGTGTAGGGAGAATGGAGCCAGACTCTTCTCAATGTCATCCAATGACAGGACAAGAGGCAATGGGAGCAAGTTGGAGCACAGGAGGTTTAGGGTAAACACAAGGAAAAACTTTTTCACAGTGAGGGTGACAGAGCCTGGCACTGTCTGCCCAGGGATGTTGTGGAGTCTCCTTCTCTGGAGACATTCAAGACCTGCCTGGATCTGTTCCTGGGTGTCTTAGTCTAGGTGATCCTGCTCTGGCAGGAGGGTTGGACTAGATGATCTCTTAGGTCCCTTCCAATCCCTAACATTCTGTGATTGGGATGGTATTTGGTGTTCAATACTTGAAAATAATAGAAAGGGATTTTCTGGAGGCTTGTAGAAGAATCTAAATTCTGTTCTTGCACATACTTTTTCCTGCTGGAAGATGTTTGACAGGTTTTCATACAATTTGAAAACATTCAAATAACGTAAGAGGCAAGTTTTTCAGAATGGTAGCTTTTAGATCAGGAACCAGACAGATGAATGTTTTGTGAATTAGATTAGAGTTTAAGTTGTCTGAATGAGTTTGATAGCAGCCAGCTAACCAATATTTATTTATTTTTTTTGTCTTGGATTAAACTGTTGTAGTCACAGCAATTATACTGTAGTTTGTGGAGTTTACTGACTACCATTATTTAAATAAATTTTATGGAATTTTGTGAGTTTTACCTTTTGTAACATCAGATAGCAGCAGGAGTTTGGATGAAAACAAACTGCTGAAAAGCCAGATTTTCTCAAGCATATAAGCATTATTGAAGATTATTATATTAAGACAGCAATTCTGAAACAAAATTCTGGGAGGGTAGCTTAGATTTCTAAAGAGAAATGTTAACTTATTCTTATATAGTTTATATTTTGCAAAGTATTTAGCTCTCAAGCCACTTTAGTCAGATTGAGACTGATTTGATCAAATTGAATTTTAATCTTACGGACACTGAGGTTGCTAGCAAAATAAGCCTAAAAGTCTATGCTGGTGTTGCTCCAGGTTATGGAGTTGGAGATGGTCCAGGAAACTGAGCTGCTATTTCCAACAGATAGATGTTAATTATCTCTAATGGAAAATAGCAGTGCTAGCACATTTGTCATGGACTTAACACAGGGAAGAACAAAGTGCATCTCCTTCAAATATGAAAGAAATATCTCCAAAGTCTTTGGGACAGGTCCTGTATAATGCTTAAAAAGATGCTTCATGGGCTATTACTTAAAGCAAAAAATCTAGAAAATGTGGTGAACTGTCTTTGTTTTGTCATATGTGTGACTCTTATGTCTGGAACTGACTCCCCAGCCAACCCACAGAATGGAGCCTGAGCTGAACTCTTTGTGACCTGAACTTGCCTCCTCTCCTCGTTTGTTTTGTGAGCAATGTCAGAGCTGATATATCTCCAGCAGGACTCCGCACAGAAGGGGTGAATGGCAACAGGAGGGCCTGATCATGATGCTGCTTTTTTTTTTTTTTCCTTTTTAGTTGCTTAATTGTATCTTAGCTTTGTATACAGTGACTTTTCTGTGATGCCTCTTTCTTGATGACAACAGCCTCATGTATTTAAAGGGTAATGTCATTTGGGCTTCAGAAAGCAATGAAAAGTCAGTGGAAAATGTGAACTACTGAACTGGCATATTGCAAGGACAAACACATCAAAGCAGACGAGTAGAAAACAGCTTGTTCTTGGATAACAAAGAATATTCTGCATGCCTAGGAGGGACATTAATAAATTTGGTTTAATTTTTAAATAAAATAGATTTGAAAACAAAAAACAAAAGAGTTCAAAGGATTCGGGGTAATTTCAGTCAGTACATTCAATTATTTGTTTTGTAATGAGCTTAACAAAAAGAGAGAGAGAAACTAGTGATTTAAAAAGACTGGGAAATTCCTGGGTTTCTTGTGTTTAAAATGAGTGCATGGCTGATATGGGCTTCTGGCCTTCTGGATAGGTACATTGGCACTCAGTTGGCACCCCAGCTTTTCTTGCCATTCTTTTGGGTGAGACAGCTAGAAACTGAAAAACAGTTTGATCTTTCCCAAAACTGAGAAGCTGAGTTGTTTTACAGTCTATCATCACCATTTTTTACCATCTCAGTAGTAATGTGGCTAGTAAAGCCCACTAAAATGGGAGGCCAAATCTAATTTTAATAAGATAATCTCTTTGTAACATACAAACTATATAGTTTCCAAATGCAGACCCTTATCTATTTTTTCATAGATTATGGAATGTTTTCATGGAGAACTTAATGCTTTGCTCTCTTTGAGTGAGATAGCAGGTTACTTTTCTCTTATACAGCTGCTGTATTACTTGTCCTAGAGCAAATGAGCTACAAGTTGTTTAAATAGCATATTTGTTTTGAATCCTTAGCAGTACAGAGGATTAGGAAACCCATGCACAGGTTGCATAGTTGGCAAACCTGAGGTAGCAGGACCTGTGGCCTGGGGCAGTGCAGCAAGGGGACAGTGCTAGTGTCAGCTGGCAGAGCAGATGCCAGTTGGTGTGTGCCATGGCCTTACTCCTTGAATGTTGTGTATTGTTTAGAGAATTCTCATTTTGCCATGTGAAATTCTTGTTGGTCTGTGTTTCTCACCACCCAGCCCTACAATGCCTTTGTCCCCTTCAGAATTTTCATTACTGATGGTGAGAACTCAGTGGCAGCAGAATTTAAAATTAAATCAATATCCTCTTTATAAGCAGGTTTAATTAATTTCAGGGTTTGAAAACAGAAGCTTAAGGGAAGCTGTCAGTGACCTCCTAGCAGAACATGGAAGACTGATTATTGTTCAGCTCTTAGGACCAAAGTTCTAATAAAGACAGTAGGTGGCAGAAAAATCAATCAGTTCTAGGAACTAAAACCAGGACAAGATGCATTATCTCAAAGTCAGTGTCTGTTTCACCTCAGGCTCAGAAATTCTGGTTTGTGGTTCTTTAATGTGTGTTCTGGAAAGAAGTCAGGAGGTGGTTTAGATGTATTTAGTGTATTTGGTTGCAAAGAAATTGCTCATATTTTCTTTAAGCCTTGATTCAAGATAAGCATCCCCTCTCAGCAAGGGAGGAATTAGTCTTAGTTAAGTACATGGTGAGCAGATTTCACTTTTTCATCCCTTATATTGCCCTTGGAGAAAGAATATAAGCTTTCTGCATAATTGAGCCATGTGCACTGAGAATATCCTCAGGAATTCCTAGAGAGCCACTTCAATTATGTCCATTTTGGTGTCTTGCTCCATGAACAGAGTAGGGTTTTCTTGTAAGGAACTTTTCAGTCTCCCAGAACTGACCTGAGCACAATGGTTAATAATTCTAATGAAATCTTTGATTTTTTATTTTAAATTTTCTATTTTTTTTCTCATATAAGAATGAAGGACCACACCTTTGTGATAACCAATTTAATTTTTTTAAAGAGATTTTTCACTTTCATTTGTCCCTGGGTACTCATGAAAGTTTGTGATGGTCCTTGTCTGCATGTGAAATATCAGGAACAGTGGTGAGAAAGGCATGCTCTGTTACAGGCTGGGTTTGTCACAAACTTTCTTCAGCAGGAGGCTGATACTCTGGCAGGTGGCTGCTGTGTTCCAGTTGACAGGCTCTACTGCTTGTCAACCTGGAGCAGCTTTGCCAACACTAGTCTTATTTCCAGGTCTCTTGTCTGATCTTGGGATGAGGTGTTGAGCTCCTTAGTTAACGACAGACTTGCAAGTAGTTAATGGTCATAATGACATCCCTGGACCTTTTGGTATTGCAGACAATTTTATTTTTTTTCTTTCTGTACAGCTGTGTATACATGTGAAGATGTTGATATGGACTGGGCAATGGGTGCAGTCATCTTGAAATAATTAGTAGCATCCACTTTATCTTACTGACTTGAAATATCCTTTGCAAAATGCATGTTTTCTTGTCAATTTATCAAAGACAAGGGTTATTTTAGGAGAAAACACTGATTTTTCAGATAGGAAAAATAAATCCTTAAACTCTGCTACATTTATATTTAGGCATTCCCTATTAGAAATTTGGTGAGAAAAGATCAGAAGTAAAATACCCAGATGTGTTATAGCCAAGATTAAAAGTCTGTGTAGGATAGCTTTCCTAGCTGTAATCTTTTATTCATTTAAAGATCATTGTGTTCATGTTTCTGAGATGACCTGATGTTCATAAGCAACAGCTGCAAGGGCTAAAGAGAAAAGCTGGGCAGTTGGGAATGAAAGAGTGCTGTTGGCATATCCATCAAACTGCAGATTAGTGGCTTCAGCTGCTCTAGCAGGAGTTTTGTGTGTAATGAGTAAAAACTGATGGGTAATTATATCAAGTATGGTCAGCAGTAGTCAGACAGCTCTGCCTGTGGGGGTAAGCTGCTTCAGGCCTTTTAAAAAGCTGTGACAATAAGTATGGATTTTTCTTTATTATTACAACTTTCTTGATATTCCCATTCTTTGAGAAGACTTGCTATTTGTGATATTATGTGGATTACCGCTGATTAAGGTTGTATTAATGACAAGTAATACCACATGCCTTGAGATATTGCATAAAATTGTCTTTTCTGGCTACAGTGTTAGAAATAGTTCACTGGGGCATCCAGTGTGTTTCTGTCAGAAGGGAAAGGAGAATTTTGACAGTACTGGCACAGGAATGTGTGGCTCCTGCACTTTAATATGTACATTAATATGGTAAAGAATAATAGTACATGGTTTTGTTAGGTGTAAAGGTCTTATCATATGGAATATTACATTTAAATGATTTCATAGTAATTCTTAAGTCTTTTTCAGTCCATAAGTTGCCAAAGTTTGGATAGACGTGGAATTGTGTGATAGAAGAGGGAGCTATGGAGACAAGGTTAAAATTAGTCCCACATTGTCATACATCTTCTGAACCCTTGGGAAATTTTCTCCATGTTGAAGTTACCTGAGCCTTTCTGCAGAGGTATTCAAATGGGCAGCTCTCAATAAAGGAGGCAATGCTATCAGAGAAATTGGCTATAGAAACACCTGTTTTGGTTTCTGAAATTTTTCCTGACAAATTGTTAAAAAATAAAGAAAAATGGTTGGAAATGTGTGATGCCAGTTACAAAGCTTGCAATGCTGCAAATGTATAGCTGTAACAGAGATAATTTCCAGTCATGTTCAATGTCAAAACATACAATTCTCTCTAAAGATTCACTTACATGGGCACCACAGAATGAAGCATTAAGCATCTATTCCCTGAAAGGTAGTAGTGTTGTTTCTCTGCCAGATACTACAGCTTTATTATTTCTGCTACCTACATGTGCTTTATTTGCGATGAAGCTGTCTGGGAAGGCTTAGATAAAAGGCAGTGAATCATGAAACCCAAAATTTAATGGGAATACTTTGATGTAGGTGAAAATTTCAAATAGAATGGGATTTCCTGCCCATGTTAAACAGGTGACAGTAACAGGTAAAAAGAAAACTTAAACTGCATAGTCACTGCCAGAGTCAGAATGGGGTCAGAACAGCTCATTGTCATCTTTGGGCTGAGAGCCAGCCAACCAATGCTCTATCGTTGGGCTGAAAGAAAATCCATGCCCAATGTGATACTGATTCAACATGAATAATGTTCTGTAGATGGGCAAAGCACTTGAGTGAGATTTAAAAGCAAGCCTGCTTGAATTAGACAGGGTTTAGACCTAAATCTCTTGCATTCTGTACAAGTACCTATCAATCAATTTGAAATAGGGAGTGAGGAATTCAGCAGCCTCTGTGTGTTGAGAGTATGCACATGCATGAAAAATTTAAAGCAACACATTTTCAAAAAACCATGTTCTTGTTTTTGAGTCCTGTGATGTACAGAAAATGTTGAGTTTGCAAATAATGACTAACACTAAATTCACTGTGTCTGTGTGAAATTCACACACTCAGTGTGTGTTATTTTCCTAGCCCTTGATCTAAGCTTTGTTTTTACAGAATTTGGAAAGGTTGGTGGGAAGCACATTACTAAGTTTGTGTAGGTGACAATTCTGTTTATGTAATTAAACTGCCAGAAACATAATGGAATATTTGGCATATGGATTGTTGCTTTGTAGGTTTTAATGTTTTTTGTTTTTTTTCCTAAAACATCTGCTGAAATATGATACACCTATTAGCTTTAGAAGCAAGTTGTTGGAATCGGACATTATTGCATGTGATTTCTATCTACTGGGATCTCAGAATTGGTTATTACATCTTCAGAGAATAATCTTAATAAAAAGCCACTCATTGCATCTATATGATGAACTGTCATACATACCTTTAACAATGGTATAGTTGGTCATTATAGTTGGTCGGTAGTGAATATGTAGATGTCCTATGCATTTTTTAATAAGGGAATGATTTGAGTAGGTAATGAATGTCCAAATAAACCTTGGATAGTCACACAGAACAAGCTGTTATTAATCTTCTTTAGATATCCTCCTTTTTTCTTTGGACAACTTATACAATAAATGACTGACATAAAGTGTATTTTTTTCCTTTAAAAGCCAAGTAATGAATCGGGTTCTTTAGCAAGCTTACTTCTGCATGAAGGTCAATCTTTTAAAAGTATAAATATTACAAGAACAAATACAAGCATGAACTGGGTTGGAATTACTGAGTTAAAGTATTCAGGTTGGGAATATGTCTCCTGACTTTTAAACTCAGCCACTGATCTTTTTTCTCTGTACTGGAATAATTACACCAAGATGAAAAGGCAACCAACTCCCTTTTGGCAGTGCTGTCACACAGTCCTGCTCCAGAAACACCTGTCCCTCAGAGGTGAGCACGTCACTGCTGGGGACACTGCTCCAGAGCCAAGGACCTGCTGTCACCGTGAAGCTTTAACTGGGAATAGTATTGACAAGGAGCAAGAATTTCATTTCAGCTTTTAATTTACTGTCATAAGTAAATTCTCAGTACATAAGATTTTCCTTTATACTCTTTAGGTGCATATTTGTCAGATTTTATTGAAATAATTTTATACACAATATTGGAATAATCTATTACATTAATGCACACCTTAAACCAGTTCTTATTTACACTGATCACAGAAAGACGTAGAAATGAGGACAAATACTTTACATTCACCATCTTTATCAGCATTTTAAGTATAGTTAACCAGCACACATCACACACATCCATATCCATATTTATAAGAAACGTGGCTTGTTTTTAATTACACTCAAGGGCATGTGGGTGTCTCCCTTTTAAAAACAAACAAAAATGGATATGCCATTTCCCCCAGATAACCAAAGACTTACATAAAAGGGTAAATGGACCTGCAGGTTGCACTATTAATGGTTTCAGGCATGGTAGTAGTGTTTTAACACTTTTGGTCTCTAGGGCATTTTGTAGCTTTTTTTTTTTTTTACTAGTGGTAAGTTTTGAATTCCTATGAAAACTTATTTCTGTAAATGCCAATGGGATCGTTTGCTTTGGAAATGGACCTACTGGACACTAACACGTTTAGTGTAACATTGTCTAACACAAAATTGCAGCCAAAGGGTGCTCTGGACTTTTTTGGGTTGTGGGTTTTTTTTTGCTTGTTTGTTGTTTTTTGTGGAATGCAAATTAAAAACACAAGACTTCCTTTATGAGATTAAGGCAGCAATGGAGAATATTGTGCTACAATGTACATTTGCTGTAAATAATGTTTTGCTCTTTATCACATTGTTACAGTTACAATTAAAGGCCAACATATTATTGAACTAGACTGGCTATAACTGCAAAAATTTATAATGGAGAAATAGGTCTTGTGTGATAACCTTGTTACATCAAAGTTAAATTTCTCACCCTATGATATACACTTATATTCTATGAAAATTAAAAAAAACTGGTAAAAATATTAAAATATTTCCTATACACAGGTACCCTTTTCTAAGGTAGTCTAGTCACTGCTATAAAAAGGCATTAAAAATGAAGTAAAACACTGGTGTAAACCAAGTAAATGCTCACTATAAAGCTTTTATTTGTAAGGCAAATCTTCACCAGACCTATTAGAAGTTATTTTCAAAATGAACTGTTCGGAAATTCTCCCTTTGTAACTGATATTACCCATAGCAAACAGAAGCTAAGTCTACAGATAGGTTCACAGAATGTGACAGAAGAGCTACAAACACAGGTCACCTGCAAGTTTGAGGCCTCTTGGCAGTGACCACAAAACATGACACCTTTAAAAGAGAGCCAGTTTAAGGCTTAGGAATTTTCTCACTTCACTGAATTAATTTTGTTCCCTTGTGCAAGAAAATAAGCAACTTTTCTTTAGTATGGCAGCTAAAGAAACACCTTTAGAAAGGAGCAAAGTAAAGCACACAGGTAGTCCAGTCTTGCTGTCAGTGCTTGGGCAGAATGGCCTGTGTTCTTACTGGGACAGTGCACGGCAGCAGTGGCTCACTTGTGTGAAGGCCACATGGCTGCACACACATTTAGGCCTCTCAGTTTCTCTTCTCAGCATCCTGCAGCCTCTGGCACCTAAACACCCCCATGTGCTGAGGACAATTTCACTGAATACAGTCATGGTATCTATCTTATCTTCTGGCTGTCTGCTGTTTCTCTGTTTCTGTTTCTGCTAGGTCAGCTGTACAGTGACTGCAGTTTGTCTAAACATGTCCTGGATTTAAATCGTGAAGTAAAACTGATCAAATTCTATACTTAAAAGCAGCTATATTACACTGTGAAGCTTTTCTGCTGGTTGAGATGTCTTTATCAGCCATCTGGTTTTCTGTAGTAGTCTGTGATGCATGCAGGTGCAGCTGAATTCAGTCTTGGGCACAGATCAATCACTAGCTGAGGATCTTGGTTCTACACTGATTTTTTTAAGGAACCAGGTTCAAAAATCTAGTTGGTTTTTTTTGCCTAGGGACTTCTCAGGGCATGGCATGGCTTGCAAGTCCTCTCCTTCTCCAGCCAAGCTTGAGAAGGCAAACCCAAGCAATTGCCCATGAAATCACAGCTAAGGAACACATGTGTGCCTGATTGGGCAATCTGAGTGAGCTTGGCTGATGGTCAACAAAACCTGGCCTTTGGGAACATTCAAGGGGGGCAAGTGCATGGTGAAAGGCTCCAAATGAAGTCCAAGCTACAACAGACCGAAATGCCTGAACAAAAAAATATTTTACACAGCGCAGGAACACTGATGCATGGATGTTTGAGATAACTGTTCTCTGTGTATGATCTCTGAAACTCAGTGATGCGAGGTCATAGATATAACAGGGCTTAACTGAAGGCCTTAGTAAACTAAGTTCTAACTTTTTTTTTTTCAGTCTGTTTTGCAGTGTCCTGTACTAGTGTACCTTCTTCCTAAAGAAACCTAGAATATGGCTGGCTTTCTCATGTACCAGCTAATACTAGTTCAGTAAATAAAGATTTGTAATAATTCAGGTGTTCAAGCAGCTCACAGACTCAGTCCTATATGGTGATTTCTGGCCAGCTTTGCCAAAAATGTTCCATATGTTACTTTCAGTTTCAATATAGAGAGGAACATAATAAGGTCACTTCAGGGTCCTGTTTTTGACAGTTTACATTCATTTTTTAATAGCTTAACTTTAGCCAGATCAGCCTGCAGTCACCAACAGGAACTTGGGAAATGAGGCAGAACAGAATGGGGATGAGACACAGGGAGGTAGACTGAAAAAGGCAGGAACATGGATTCTTTTCCTTTGGAGGAGACTTTCTGGAGGTTTTTCCAGAACATATGTGTCTCTACTATGGCCAAAAGCCTGAAAATTTGTTCACAGCTCTAATCTGTAACATCATGCTGGCCTTTAAATTAAGGATATTGAATTTTTGCACATAAGTTGATCTGTGGAACTTAAGTGTTCTTAGCCCTGAGAAAATGTATAGAACAAACATATCCTACTTTAAAGCTCAGAGTGCGCACATAATTTCTGCAGGTAGATTATATACTGTCATCTGTTGAGCTGTGATTGCTGACTTTTGTCAGAGACCTTCAGGGCTATCTTAAAATGTTTTAACAGGGCACTGCAAATAAAACATCTGTAAATCTAATTTATTTCACAATTGTCTGTGTGGTTTAAATGTGGTTATTGGGAAATAAATTCTTAAATGTTTGCTAATGCCTTGTGAGACCTAGTGAATCACTACAAGGTAGGAATGGAAGCTGCCTCCTGTCCCAACAGTGAGCATCTGCTAATTGACACTCTATGAATCGGAAGAACTGTAAAAGATGTTAAAAGCAGAACAACTTTTTACATGGCCTCATACAACCTAACAGTACAAAATAATTCTTGTCAAAACAATAGCATCAGAAGTGAATGTATATATAGAATGTTTGGGCTTGACCTTTTTAAATAATAGCATTTAAATGGTATTTTGCTGAGAAGTGACCAACTATAGGAAATTTCCTCTGGGAAAATTATGTACAACATGCATTGCACGTGCAGTTAGGGAACATGTACAATAGGAACAGCAAAGGAGTTCTCTACATTCTATATTTAAAATACCATGTTTTATCCTGGATTTCCTGCAAAATCCTTCACTATGGCAAGATGTCTTTCAAGTGTTGCCAGGGTGTGTGCCTCAGGACATGACAGAACAAGAACTGACGAAAAAAAAAGATAGAGTTTAAATGGGCTGAACACTAAAGAGCAATAGTTCTTTTTGGGCTATTGCTTAGGAAAGAACTGTTTCTACCAGAAATCTAAATCCCTGGAGGTTTAATAATTTAGCTTTAGAACAGTGCTAACTACATGAAGAATTAACCTGTTGAATGACAGCAGGAGGGGTATAAAGGAAATGGGGAATATCTTTCCCTTGTGCTAACTAATTTTCTATGGCATGATGAACCAATATGGATCACATTAGATCTTTCTAACTGGCAGGAAAGGAAGTCAGAAGAGATGCTAACATGTGACAGCTGCTTCCTTTATCAGATCTGAAAAAGGCTTTAAAGAAAACATTTTCTAGAATTGTCCCATGAGCTATGAAATTGCTTCATTGAATTATTCTCACAGGCTTGTTAACAAAACAGCCAACATAATCAGGCAGGTGATGCTGCATCTTGAATAGCTTAGATCAAAAATTTTCTGCTTTTGAAAGTGAGCTGCCTACTCCATTGGTGTGTACTTGCCATCCCACAAGCAATCTGGGAGAGTTCAGCTCCCCAGGTTAGGTGTATTCCCACTATAGGTACAGCTGAAGGAAGGAGTGAGCTGCTTGGCTGAAAATTCAAGACTGAGTTACAGGAAGATTTTCAGTTAAACCACATGGGTAATAAGGACCTGACTGTGTGACTTTAAAATTGTTTCTTTAAACTGCAAGCAGTTGAACTGAAGTGCATTTTAGTAGTGTTTTATATTTCCATGCTTAAAATGCTTTTGGGAGCTCAAAGCAGGTGCTTAATAGGAGCTAGCTGCTAGAGCTGTGGCTTTGTACTGGACTGTCTGTACCCTGTCACTGAGTGGGGGGAAGAGTATCTGGTCTTCACAAAGATATTTGTCATTCAAATGAATTCTAGTTTGTGTCTAATGGCATCATTTATTGTCCAAGAGGCGTGATGAGGTAGTTGAGTATCTTATTCTGTGGAGAACAGAAGATGGTGTTCATTTCTGGGACAGAAGTAGTATTATTCTAGGGGAGACTTCATTTGGGTAACATCTTGAACTTAAAGTCTAGCTGTGCAGTCATGCAATGTGTATTAATCTTTCCTTTTCATCTGGACTAGTCCTTTAATAAGATTCCTACTTTCTTTGGTTGTCCTGTTGTCCTCTGTACAGACTGCAAGTTCTTTGTCTCTAAAACCTCAGAACAAGATGGCAATGGTGCAATGGAATCCTGAGCTACAAATACTAGGCTAAACCAAAGAAGTTACACTGTAATAGAAATAAAAATAATGTAGTGAGCGATTGCTTTGGGAGTTAGTATTAAAAATGCAGTCAAACCCTAACATGCTGGCTAAAGCTGATTTTACTCCCATGTTAGGATAGCTTTGCTCTTATTTCAGAGCAGAGGTGCGATGAAATGTAACTTTTCCTGCCTGGGTTTTGCTATATGGATGGTGGTGATAGAGTGTGTCAAAAGTGAATACTAGTGCAGGACGTCAGCCTTTTTAATCATGAGCAAACCAAATAATTTATAATTTGACAAGTTATTAAAGCTCCACATTAAAAAGCCCCCAAGAGTTTCAAATTTGGTCATTATATCAATGTTAAGAAGCTTTTTGAACCATGCCAAGCCAATGGCTGAAGCAGCTGTTTTATTGAAAAGTAAGCTTTTTAACAATGAAGAAGGTCTCCTGTACTATAGCAAACAATAAAAATGGGATTAACTAGAAAGTTGGTGGGATGGTTTTTTTTGAAGCCCTCAACATATTTTCACTGTTTGGCCTCTTGTGTAATTACCGAACTAAAACTGCAACATTTGAAATTCCTTTATTACTGAAATATATTTGATAACAGGATTTAAGCAGCCATCAGCTGGGCCACAAAATATTGTTTTTTATAATTAGAAGAAAATATCCCTTGGGTTTAAAATCTTGTTTAAATAAAACTTTGTCACAGAGACTCCTTAAGAATAGGACAATACTGAAGTACATTTCAAAGTATTGTATTAGAGGAAAATGATGAATAAAGGTAGAAATTTCCCTTCTGTTATTTTGAACATAAATCAGTGTTAAATTGAAAAGGCCAAAATCACTTGGGACTTTTAAACTTGGCTATTTTAAAGAAGAAGAAGAAGAAGAAGAAAAACCCTCAACAAATATTGTTTTGTAAATAAAAAGCCCTGCTCTTTAAATGGTCCTTTAAAAAGAGGAAGCACTACGGTTAAAAGACAAACTGAGTGGATAGAGGCAGAACAATTCAGAGGTAAGGTCCAGAGAAACTCTGGGCTAGAGTCACCTGAGAAACTACTGCCTCTGAAAATTACTGTGAATCTAGTGACAAAAAAGTACAAAAAAATTGAAACCCACCGCATGTAGTGATCACTGGGAAGATAGTACAGTGGTAAGTGACCACAGAATAAGAACAGCACCCAAATGCAGAGTTTTTGTTATCTTCCACCTTGCATAATACTACCAAAGAGAAGAGCTGGAATAGGCTTATAGAGTCAAATATGCCTAATATATCCTTCTAAATTATTAATCACAATCATACTATGTTTTGGTAGCTGAATCCGGCTGAAATTATAGTCATATTGTATTGATAGCAGGAGAAAAAGCCCAAGTGTGGTATTTTGGTGCCTTTGGATAGATTATGTAATACTAAAAATGATTCTGTCGTCTTCTGTATTGTACATATGAAGTAAGGGCCATATGATAAAGCCAGGGAATATGTTATTAGGTACAGTGTGATATTAAACTATATTCTGCACTTAATAGCTGTAACAGGAATTCTGTTCCTGCTGCTCTTCAGCTTGTGTAATTAAACTGGACAGAAAATGGCATGGACATACACAACAAAGACAACCTTCTTCACCAAGAGAAGAAACTAATAAGAAACCACTGAAAATGAAGCATTGAGTCTTCACTTAAGAAGGATGCAAACTTATATCCCAAAGGATAGTACGACAAGAAAGCTAATGACATTAGTACACAGTTAAAATTGCTCTTTCCTTTTAACTGCGATGTAATCTTTCCTTAGATCTAAGAACGTTCAAGTGTTGTTGGTTTAAAATAGGCCATGGCATGAATATCTGAAGTAATTATTACTGTCAGAAAAGTTTAATTCACTTCTTCGCAATAAAAGAGCATTTAACTTATGTTGATTGCTTTTCTTCTCTGCTCCCCCCTCCTCCGCTTCTGCCAATAGCAAAACTCACAAGTTTTGGTCATGTAGGGATCTCATGGCACCAAAGTACGTAAGAAAAATTAAACTGAATCCTTAAAGATCATTTGAAGCCAAGTAATAGAAGGGTGGCATTGAGAACAGAGAGCAGATGTCTTCCCCCAAAGAGTCAGTGGATAAGCTCTGAGCCAGCCTGGTCCAAGCATAATTGAGGGAGCTTTGAATTTTACTTTTTTTTATTATAGCTTAACGTATTGGCTTTTTCCTCAGCTTGTTTGTTGTCATATTGTTAGCCAGTGTTGAAGCTGTAAGGGAACAGAAGTAGTTGTTTAATAACATTGTTAATTCAGATGAGGATAGTAAGAGATGTTTTAGCTACATTGGTTGACAAATCTAATGGTAAAAACAGGTTTTAAAATACCAGATTATAACTGAATCTCTGTGGGTCCCAGTTTGCAGTGAGAAATGTGCTGAATATAAAAGATACTGCCAGCTTTCAGTTCAGTTTTAAAAGGCAGAACTACCAAGTATATGTGAAGAAAATTTCTGTACTTGTTGGGTTCTTGTAGTTAATGGGTTTTTTTTAAACATTATGAACAAAGCACTATGTTTCAGCAGTAATAAAGCTATTGCTACCTGTTCATTGGAGACAGCAGCAAATTAATATGCCTGTGTGTTTGGCATGTTTTGAGGTATTATTAGGAATTTACTTCTGAGTACAGTAATTTCCAATTTCTGTGAAATCCTATTGCTTCCTTTTTGCCATTATATATTTGGGTTCAGAAGACAAGTACTGTGTAAGAACGTCTGTTTAGGCCATTTGCACAGGAGCATCTGCCACTGGAAAAATCTTATTACTGTTGGAAAATTAACTCTTCAGACAACTGAAGGCAGGAACAGGGGAAAGGGAAGGAAAAGGTGCCACGGTACTGCTTATTCTTGGCCACATCAAATAAATTATGGTCATGAACCAGGATGCCTTTTCTTCCTGCTTCTGTTCGGCATGCCATAAATCTACACTTGCATTATTTCCTTCAAAATTAAAAATTATACTTCAAACAGATTTTTTCAGAGTAAGCAAAAGGAAAAAATGTATACTTTTTTTATAGCAGCATGCAAAGCACCACTATAAAATCTAGGTCATGTTTTGAGGTGGTGTGCATAATTCTGGTTGCTTTCAACTTTAAAGACAGAAAGTGGTCCAGCATGAATGCTGATAAGTGTAACAAGCTTCATATTTGCATCCTTTTTATCTTCTACACAAAGGACTTTATTTCAGTAAGCTCATTTTATTTGCTAAAAGGAAAACAGCATTTGGAAACCTATTGCTTATTTTTCATGGGTGCTTAAGAAGTTTTCAGCTGTGTTTTGAATCAACAGGAGGCCTGTGGGGAAAGCCTCTCCCACATAACCTAACACATAATTTCATTACAGCCATTGTGCCTAAGCTCTGGCACTAGATATTTGTTTTGCTGTGCATGTGTTGTGGTACATAACTAGAATTTAGAAACATGACTTCAGATTGCTTTGCAATATCTGAGGGAGAGGCTGTGACCTGTTTAAATGTACATGATAGTTTGGAAATACCTTTGTCTCTTTGAGATATCACTGTATTCAGATACAACCTAAAATACTAGATTCAGGCAATCTGTAAAATTGTGGGTTCTGTTTAGGCAAAGAAGTAAGCTACCAAAAGCTTCCCAAGAGTTGATGCGTATAGTACTAAATCTCCTGTGTCATGCTGGCAGAAATAAAGAACCACAGACTTGCAAAAGTATCCACTGTAAGGAGATTGGTGCAAACCTGTAATTGTTGCTAAAGGCAGGAAAGGGTTTGTATCAGGAGAGGAAGCACAGTGAGGAGTACAAACCTTAAACTGCCTGACATTTCCTTGGGCCACAAGTTGGTGCTCGTTTTCAGGTGTGATGCAATATGCTAGTCTCTAAACCAGATGGAAAGAAGAGGAAAAAGTCAGCCATATGAAGTGGGATTATGTCTGTAATCCCCAATCTATAATGGGGAAATAGTATGAACTTTATTTAAAACAGTTATTTAAATCTTTAATGTCACTGCATCACGTGTCTTGAATTTCGTCACCAAGAGAATAAGCTTATTGTAAGCCCCTTGGTATTAGCCTTTAATATAAGAAGCAACAGTAGAAAGTTTATGCAAATACTAAATCCAAATATTTAGCAAGTGCATATGGAAAAGAACATCAGGAACAAGTTGGTATCACACACCTTACATCCTCTAAATTCAAACTGTTCTATTGGTGCTGTAATGGGGTTGAACATTTCCAGTGGGAGAAGAACCATTTCTCAGCTCATCTCCCTGGTTTACCCTATGCTGTGCCATGGGGAAAACATAGAGTTGCTCTTTACTGGAGCTGTAAAAAGACAAGCCAGAACTTGCTAACAGTACAAAATGAACAAGAAAAAGTGGTTCTGTCCAAAGCAGTATCCCAATATCAGTAAACTTGTGCAATCTGGCAAAAGTCTGTTGGGCCATTACAAAATATTCTTTGATATTTAGATGCTAGTAGAAAATTGGCTTATAATCCCCTAAAAGAACCAAAGGCTTTATGTAATTACTTGAAATGAGAACTAGAAACTATGCACAACACTGAGATGTTGGAGCTGAGGAAAACAGGGCAGGTGAAGAGGAGTTTTCACTTTTGGAGTTCCCTTCTGAGGTGAACATCAAATGAAGTGACTATAATGTTTCAGAAACAAGATATACTTATGGGTCTGGATTTATGGTGTGAGATTAAGTACTGCAAGATGTTACTGTCTAGTACCCTGATGTTTTTACTGAAGCAGTTAAAAAGCAACAGGCTATGTGAGACCATAATCTGAATTGGCCTATATCTGAATTGGCTTGGTTTCCAGATCTATTTCAGTAGATTGGTTTATCTGGAATTTTAAGTTTCTTCAGGCATTCTGATATTAGTGATGAACACAATAGAAAGGTCTGCATTAATTCTAGCCTTGGCAGAATGTTGAAATATTTCCAGGAAATAGAGGATAAGGGTACGAAGTGGCTGCTGTTAAAGGCAGAACAGCTCTGATGCTGTGACTCAGCAAGATGTTTCTTCTGTCCTAGTTGGTGGTTCATTAAATGAACAAAGGCCATCCTGGCCATAGGACTACTCTGGGGTCATGTTCCCCCTCCCAGCATGTGGATATATGTTTTGGGACTCTAAATCTAACACAGGAATGCTCTGAGGTACCTTTGTACATATGCCGGTTTTCAACACTCCGGTACGGAGTGATAAAGCAACTCTTGGACTGAACTCAGCTTAGGTAGAACTGTGTAAACACCATACCTGAGAGCTAAATGAAGATGCTATAATTTGTATTTTTGTTGTTAATAAAGAAGATATAATCTCATCAATCAGATCAGTTTGATGCATCAAAAATAATTTTTCAATATTTTTATGGTGCTGTCTGGAAAGCTAATTTCTGTCTAGAAACTCAAACAGTTTGCAGTAATCCTACCTCAGAACTCCAATCCATCTGACAGTTGGATCAAAAAGGTCACTCATAAGTAATAAGTTTTGGGAATAAGAGAAACAATCTGCCAACTTAGATTCAGCCATTTCATTTCACAGAAACATTTCATGACATTTTATTAGCGTTCCACTTACTTCTTTAAAGGTCCCACGCACATTCATAAATTTATAGATAATATAGGCAGGCACAAGTATCATTGAAGATAATGCTATTCCCCAGCCAATCCGATTTGCCCAGAGAGGGAAGGTGTAGTCATCATAGGTCAGAGGTTTGAAATTTATTATGCTGACTATCACGACAAACTAGGGAAGGAAGAATAAAATGAACCACAGTTTTGAGATGAAGAAACTTGGTGGAGAACTTATTTCCTGTGTTTAATTAGGAGGCCACCCTAAAGTTTAATTCAGTCCAGCTTTGCCACTTTCATCCTATTTACTTTGTGCCTCTTACTGCTTAAAGTGTTGAAGTCCTTCATGCATTTCCTGGTACTAACAATTCATTTTATCTGCTCTGGACACAGATTATTCGAAATGGAACATTGGGCATCTGTCTGCTACTGCCTCACTTAAACTAGTAAACTAAACTACTGTTACAGGTATAAAAATGGGATTCTGTACTCAAGAAAAACCTCTACAGCTTCTCCTGGTTGCCTTTTATTTGATTCCCAGAGGCATTTGGCTTCATTTGCAAGTTTTGTATCCATTTTTCTGTGAGAGACACAACACAGGATAGGACACATTTACTGAAGAAGGGTCAAGCAGCCTTAAGGCCTGGGAAACAAAGCTGGGTTGTTTTCTGATGGTGTTATCGTGTCCAGAACTAAATGCAAGAAGAGTGGGATACCACCCTATTTCCCTCCTGTTAAATCCATGGTTTAAATCTAAATGGTTTGTGTAATATGCAGACTTCCTTGATATGGTTCTCTTGGCCTATACTTTCTGCTCCATATAGCAATTTCAAAGTAAGAGCATTTTGAGCCTGGGGTTCTTAGGCTATCCAAGGAGAATAATGGTGTGGGTAAGGAATTTGATAGTGTGAAATCCAGTTAGAAAAATACTAATTCCATTTTGAGATTTTTCTTGGAATGACATATGTAGCCGCAGTCTGTATGGAGAAAAAACTTCAAGGAGATAGGTTGTAAGAAGGTAAATTATATTTACTTTTCCCCACTAAATCAAGATTTTTCTGTCCATGTTGCCTTTTAGAAAATGGTGAAACTGTAATAAAAATGCCCAATGCCATCTACTTAGTGTAGTATCATTTCCATGGGGTTTAAATATATTAGTGCCCAGGATTTAAGTTTATATGTTCCAAGTTTAGTGCTTTAGGTGGAAAAAATGTGCATTATGATGGCTGAATGATGCAGTATCTACTGATTCTTTCTGATTCTTGTGTTTATAGGCTTCAGTAGGAAAGTTTTGGGGCTGTCTCACCAAGAAATCTTAAGCTACCTGAAGGACAGACTGACAGTTCATCTTTCCCTAGCTAGATTGCTAGAACTCTCACTTTGTAAAATGTAATTTTTCAATGATCTCCTAGTGTTCAAAACCTGAGGATACTTGATGCAGCATTTTTCCTTTCTGCTTGAGTGAGCCTGTTTGAAGCACTGCAGGATACCATACCAGCTTCTTTATAGAACAGTGTCTAAATTAATATATGCTTGGTAGGTGCTTACTGATAAGTTGGAGCAAGAAAATTTGATGTTAAAAAAAAAATGTGGACCTGAAGGCTGTCATAAAAGCATAACCATTACATCTTTGGAATACCAGTACTGATAGTACTGTGCTTTGAGAATGCTCAGCTTCAATGCAGTTAATAGTCTTCTATAAATCATAGCAAGGTCAGGTCCCTGTTATTCATCCTGACCTTTTGATTTACAAATATGCATAAGAAAAGGTCCCATTATAAAACTGTAGTTTAGTTCTGAATGTAACCTTTACACACAGCAACCAAATTCACACTGGGTTTCTTTCCTCCCCACTCAATGTAATTAAGCCCTTTTTTTTTTCCACATCAGGAAGTTTACAAGGTGTGTCTAATCCATCCCTTCAGTGTTTAATAGCCAATTACTGGGTGTAGCTGTATATTAGATTTTTAAAGCATCATTCTACAATTCAGTCATCTTGGTATCCTCCAAAGAAAACTAAATTATTGCTAATACAGTCTTTTATCCCTGGCTAATTTATTGTCCCAACAGAAAGATTTGTGTTTAATACACATAGATAGGGGCACAGGGAGAATACTATGTGTTTAGTGTTGTCTAAGGAAAGCTTCTTTCTTTTAACCTTGCTGAAGTGAAGGAACAGAAGATGACCATAGCCACAATTAGCTTCTTTTTCATAACGATTGAAAGAAGAAATTGGAGTGTCTTCTATATTCATCCTGACAATATCAGGCATAGCAATGGGTATTTTGCTGTCTCATATATTCTATGAAGCAACACATTAGAGTTCTTTCCATGATGATATTAAGACTTACCAGTAAAAAAGCAGGGCTAACAAATTTCCAGCACAATCTCCAGTAGAGTCCTGGCTTAAAGCCCATCATTTGTTGGATATCTTCACTGAATCTGTCCACACCTAGAAGGGATGTGAACATCAGACTGGAGTAAATCTAAACTGATGAGAAGCTGACATACCCCAAAACATCTGCTCTTTCAGAAAGTAGACCTGAATGACTTCTAGATCAGATGACACGAGATAACTGCACTGATCTTCTCCTAATGGCTAGATGTGCCTTTGACAGCACTGTATCCAAGGCTTACATGCCTGTGAGCACTTAAGACCTGTTGCAAATAACATTACCATTGAAATCCTGCATTTCTCAAATATCCAAAATTGAAGTTGTGAATGGAATACTTTAAAAAAACCCCACAATTGTGTACTATTGTAACCTAATTTAACAATATTATGAAAGACCCTTACTTAGACTACTTACTGATTAGGTAGATTCATATGATAATTTATCCAAGGAGGTGTATTTTACCTGCTGCAGTAATAAAGATAAGCAGAGGATAACATGAAAATAATTAAATTAAAACATAGATCAAAGTCAATCCCTGCTAGTTGTACCAGAAATATAGATGACCTGATTGATTATTATCAAAGCCTTGATAGTAACATAAAGCATTTCAGTTTAAGACTTCATATTGCCGTGCAAGAAATTATGTACAAGATTTCTACTGTCAGGAAAGATGTATAACAGTATTCTGTTCAAAATCACTCAGATGGTAGCTACCTGCAGTGGGATTCACTGCAGTGAAAAGAAATGGAGGTACCAGAACAAAATATTTGCCAAGTGACATGATGGCCAGAGGGGAGAAGAGCTGCAAATAGCCAGTTCTTAGTCTTTGATATCCATTGAATCCATCTAGCCTGAGATTTTTCTATGTGTGTGTTGCTACATGAGTGTGTATTTAGTACTTACATCACCTGAAGTATTAAAAGCTATAAAACCAGTGTCAATAGTTGCTGTAGAAATCTCTTCCTCTAGCCAATGCAGAAAGGAAGCTGCTCTGACCTTGTTGACTCCCCTTCAGAAATGCTATCTAGACTGTGACTTCATAATCCAAACAGATAATGCTGCACAGACCAAGGTAAAAACAAAAAAATTCTGCTGTCCTGGATTCCTCAGGACATTCCAAATTCTTTAACAGTGGATAAGGAAGAAATAGCATTTTGATCAGTGGCTGTTAATCCTTTATGGGTTTTACACAAGCATAGCCTTCAGTGGGACACTTTCCATCTTCAGTTTTTACAGGAACACTTTTTTTTTTTTGCATTAAGTAATTTACTATAATTTCCTATGCAAAGCAAACATGCGTTTTTTAGTGACTGTAAAATCTCTGTTTGAATGGTAGCTTCTTCCTAGTGTATTTTTTAATTGTTTGTATTCTGTTTGGACTCAACCAGGATGAGGTATCTTGCAAAAGTTTAAGCTTATGCTATTTTCCACACTGTATTTTAGAATGGGAAACTATTGCTGATATAAAAACGGTGAAAAAAAAGTCTTTCTCAGTTTACTTTAAAAACAAAACAACCTCTGACTTTTTGGGCTCCCAGACAATTAGTTTTCTCTAGTGCAATCTGTCATGTCAGACTAGTAATTAGTTTGTAATTTATTATGCTTGATATGATAGGAAATTTACTTTTAATTCTGATCCCCTTTAAGCAGTAGAAATACAGCTTTTTGCTGTGAACATTTGTTCATTTGAGAGGATGTTTAGTTTACCATAATTGTTTCTCTTCATATGGATCAATTCAGTAGGATTTATTTAATCTTTTTAATGTAAATAATTAGGACAACTTGAGCTAGTCCTTCACATGCAGCCAGGGTGCATATATATATTTATGAGCTCTGGAATGTAAACTTCTCGTTGATTTCCACCCCTCCCGATATTATGTACAAGTAAAGAAAAGTAGCCAAAAGGATCTGCAGATGCTCTTTAAATTTAATCTGATTCTATTTGCAGTGCCTTCTGTGAACTTTAAAGTGACTGAATTTCAACTGCTATGAATACTGAGTGAAATTTATCATTGTGCAGAAGGTCAAAGACAAGGGCTAGATATCTCAAAAAAAATATTTCTAGGTTTCCAGAGCTCAAATAGTGCTTGGTGTTCCATTTCTACTGGAAATAGGGGATATGTAGGCCATGATCTCTGACTGTTTTTTTTCCAGTTCTTTGAAGCATTTACCAAGTTTTGGTTGGTTTTGGGTTTTTTTTTTTGTGATTCTATAGGACAAACTGAAAGTGGAGGTGACATAGTTACAGAAAGGAAGTGGTTTTCCATTAACAAAATTCCAGATTATGTGCTGGAGACTTTATGTTGAATATGGATATCATCTGCTTGCTTTTCCAGTGAGAAACAAGAGATGGAAGTTATGATCAGGTCTTGGCTAAACACACTGAACACAAAGAGAATTTCAGTGCAATTTCTGAACTAATAAGCACTGAATCACCACTGATAATTATTAAATAGCACAGAAATTTGGCCTGTTCTCTATGTGCCTAATACTGTGTTGTCAATGAATTAAATCAATGTGCATAAAAGAACAGGTGAGGAAGAAATTGAAAAGTAGGTTTGGCGATAAATGCAAGTTACTGGGACCTTCTTCCTTTGCCTCAGTGATTCAGAGATCAGAGTTCAGGTAGAAGGAAAGTATCTCCTGCACTTGCTAGAACTGTGCAAGTCATTTTGCTGTGTAGACTCAGCCAATGGCTTTAGGATCACTCAATTGCACTGAAGCCCTTGAACAGGTCCTAGCCCTGAGATGAAGCTGCTGAGTAGTACGTAGCTGGAATAATTTGTGGGCATGTTTCCAAAAAAGTAGTGTCATAGCTCCAACAGTCATTTGGATCTCTATCTACAATCTTTGTATGTGTTGTTTTCCTCTCATGTCTGACCCGTGTGACACAGCATTCTTTTACATGTCTGTAGTTTTTTGTGTCAGTGGGACAGTTGCCTGTTTTCTGTTTGATATCATTCCTCTGATGAATATTCTGAGTTTCACAACAGGAGAAATGGCAGCAAGGTAGCAGTCATAACTAAAACAAATCTGTATGGTAAAACAAACAAGGTCTCCCTTCTCTTGCACTTGGAGTTGGCCTTTGTAAGAAGAAACTTCTCAGTAAGTGGTCAGAGGTATAATTTGAACTAAGTTTTCATGGTTTTGTTCTGCACCAAAATATCAATGCTTGCCTTCAGGCTGCCTTAATATTTGAGTGGGTCATTAAGGCAACTGGGGTCTATCAGAAAAAAAGTCACAGACAAGGCCATGTCAGATTTAATCAGTTTAAATAGCTCCTGGGGCTGTAATAAGTTCTTCATAAAGCAACAGGTCATGTTGTAAAAACATCTGTCAGCTGCTTAAGACAAATTTATAGATATTTTCCAGTTCTGGGGGAGGCAGGAAAGAAAGGCTGATGAAGGACAGAAGGTGCACCAAATGAAATTTGACTAACCTTGGCCTACTCTGTGAACCACATACAAAGCCTAGGAATTGTGCAGTAAATACTATTTTAATAGTAGCAGAGAATAGCTTGCCCTTACTAACTGAAGAATGTTTTTATCCCTCTGCTTCCAAGGTAAGCTATGATGGCTCTCCTGCATGCAGCTCTTTTACAGGGATTAAAGACAGTTGTCAGTGAAATTTAGCCTGTGCTGTTTTGGGAGAACAGCATATGAGCTTCTAGCTCCGTGCTGATGTTGAGTGAGACAATTACTGTATTCAAGCTAAAAACTAATTCTTGAGTAGATTGAACATCTTTATGCAGAATGTAATTCTTTCACCTCACTATTCATCAATAGTTTGTAACTGTGATAGTCTTTGACTAGAAGAACATGGTGGTGCAGAACAGGTGGATAAGTAAGTGGCCAGGAGAGGTAAA
Organism: Ceyx melanurus; assembly: GCA_024611195.1. Classification (NCBI taxonomy): domain Eukaryota; kingdom Metazoa; phylum Chordata; class Aves; order Coraciiformes; family Alcedinidae; genus Ceyx; species Ceyx melanurus. Next base: position 43,912 of record JANHGL010014706.1, on the reverse strand, counting down.
TGGCAGTAAGAATGATGTTGTCTAAGAAATCCTGAATCATGTGTTAACTCTAAACATTATCTCTGAATACAAATGAAGATGACTTTCAGAGAACAACAATCTTCTTGGGAATCAGAGCAGATAGTTCAGTACAGATTTCAATGAGAAGAAGATACGCAGACTGCTATGACATTGAAACCTGGTGATAATGAAAAGAGTTGTGACCAATCAGAATGGGATATGAGATGAGAGTCAAGACATCTGGAAGTAAAACTTCCAAAAAACTTGGTTAATCTATCAGCAAGCAATTTCAGATATAACTGACAGGACTGTTGCAGCATGATGACTTGTTCAAGACCTAAGATTCAGAATCCTATTGCTATGTTTGGAGAAAATGAGATATTATTTCTTGGGTCCTTATTATTTTTCTAACCCTATCTGTGACAACATAAAGAACTGATTTCCCTTAAAGTATAAGCCAACATGGAATTTTAGAAAAAAGTTTTGTGGGTGCAATATTAAGTGCTTACCATAAAACCAGGAAACTCCAATTGCTTCCATTAGAACAGCAAACAGTATTGAGGTCCCAGCTGCAAATGTGTCCAGAAGTGTGAGTACGTAAATTCCACCCTAACATTGGGGAGTCAAAAGAAAAAAAATCCAAGTTACAAGTAGAATCACCTCAGTAGTTTAATATCTAGTTAACAGGAACCTGCTTCACTTGAAACACTCTCATTGATATGTTGTGTAGCTGCTGTTTGACTACTTTTGTGTCGTTTACCACGTGGCATGAATTTGTGTAAATTGCTGCTCATTTTATTTAGTTTGGGCTAACAAGGAATGGAAGACCATGGTATGTTTACTTGTCTCAAAGTGAACATTAATTGTTTCAGGCCATTCTTTGTCACTTGTAAACAACTGTAACTTTTTACAACAAAAAAATATAACTTTGTCTCTTCAGAAAGGGAAGAATAATGGAATTATTTTCCATGTTTCTACCACCAGTTTAACTAGCACTTGCAAGATTTGGATCTCTAGGTGAGTTTAATCTCTGTGATCAATCAGTTTCCTTTATTTCTTACAACAAGACAGCTGTGCATATTTACAAAAATAGGTTTTTAATTCTGTGGAGACTTGTCCAGAAACCAAACTTTGGATGTTGTGTTAGAAAGAAAATGTTGCTTTTTGAATGGCATTTGAGTTTGGCCTCTTGTTTTTGCTCTACACCTGATCTAAATGAATGCCTTTACTATCAAACTGAATAATGTGCATGACAAATACTTTTTTGTAAGAAAAATACAGCCTTAAAACTTCAAAGGAAAAAAGAAAACAGATTAATATGATATCCCAAGGATTTTACTTTTATTTTGTATACTTTAGAAAAATTCTTCAGTTATGTGAACCAATACATTTGAACAAGTCCAGACAGTTTTGTGTGCATTCTAGCTGGTGGAGTGAACTGAAGTCTGAACAGGTGCTGTTATTTAAAAGCTGGAGCTAAGTTGTTATCTTGAGATGCTTTAGCTGTCTTAAAGGAGGTGGAATTACACCTACTGGCAGTTGTTCAGGTTCTTAACCACTGAACTTCCTCTCCTCTTGAACTTTAGGAAATTTTACTCCAGTTGAAACTTTGAAGTGGCATGTTGAATTCTTTAGGTAACAATAGAGATAGAATGGTATTAAAAGGATAAGTATTTAAAAATTTTTAATGTCTCAGATGTTTTCTGGTTTGAGGAAACCAGAGTAAAAATTTTGGGGTAGTCTTTTAGTGTAAAAAGAGCTTAAACTTATGCCATTTCAATATCTTAATGTCAGATCTGGAAGCCATTTATAGGGAAGGAGAGAGAAGTTCAGCACATCTACTTTCTCCCTTAAGTTTCAGATGGTTTTGACACTTCAGGCGCGTTTGCTAACAGGACTTCATGAATTTTTTTTTGGTAAAAAAAATACCAAGGTAGCATGTTGATGAAAACTTTTGCTGTACTTACATTGGTGATGCAAAAAAGGGCAAGTAGGAAGGTGCCAAAAGAAACACCAAAGGTGAAGAGCTTTCTATGCTGCTTCAGAATTTGGAAATCGTCTGCCAAGCCAGTGATGACAGCCTCCATTCCACCCATCTGAGTAAGGGAAGGCAAGGGCTCTGGTTAAACACTGCTGACTTGTAAACACAGATCAAAGAATGTAAAGCAGCTTGTATAATTAATTCCCAACTACTGTATGTTTCTGACATTTCAGCTGTAAATCACTGGAGTTCTGCAGTATTATTTATTTTCTCATGGTAGTGAACTGGACACCAGGTGCCCTGATGTTGCTCAATAGCCTTGTCCTCCACAGACCCTTTGCTGACTCACCAGGATAGTCAGTAGACAGTGCTTTGGGAAAAATAATACGTATTTTAGTGTACTTTGGGTAAAAAGTTGGTAACTTAAGTAACCAAACTCCTTAAGAGATTTCTAATACAAAGACAAACATGACAAGCACCTAGGGGAAATATACTGAACAAAGAATCAATTTAGCCATTGATTAACTAAATCTAGTTTGAGAGGTAGCTTTACATGCCTGGAAGAATTATGCACAGAATGTTTATTTGAAATGTAGTAACTCCCTTGTTTAAGGTTGATACCTCTCCAGTTACAGAATATAACAGTAAAGGAAAAAATACCAAGGTTAGAGGGAGGAAAATACTCACAGAACTGTCAATACCAAGAGTAAGGAGCATGATGAAGAACACCACAGCCCAAAATGTGGATCCTGAAAGAGTTGAAATTGCTTCTGGATACAGGATGAAAACTAAACCAGCCCCTGAAATAGAAAAAAGGAAAATAAACACAAGTATTACTAAATTATGTTTCTTAGCTTCAGACAAGCTTTCATTTTAATGAGATAAATTAAGACTGAGTTGTTTACATCAGTCCATACCACATTCCTGAGCAGGTGTTAACAACAAATTAGCATTATACTAAGAATACATCCCAAGTACTTTAAATGTGTACTCATGACAGTTTGTATTTAAAAAAAATAAATCTGTCCCGTTCTTCTCCACTTCTAATAATCTTTTATGAGATTTTCAACCTTATTAGCTCTTTTTCAGCTATGTAGTTAAGAAGGAACTGTGTGGATGTTTGACATTGTTTGTCAGTCGAAAACTCAGATGTGGTGAGAGGCACAGGAAGGGGAATTATGGATGACCTGTTATTAGTGGAGGAACTCTACAGCTAATCTTACAATCCAAGCCAGAAACCCATGGCAATGAACAGCAACATTTCCACAAGGTACTCTGCAGGGGTAAATGCCTGCTTGTGTGCAGGCTAAACTTGTGAGAAGCAAGATATTGGGGAATTCAGTAGAGTTCACATCTCAGCAAGACATTTACACACTGAGTTTTAGTTCCAAGTTAATTCAGGTCACTTCCATTAGATTTTTCATTTGCTTGTTCAAAATAAAGACATGTGCAACGAAACTGTAGACAAAAACGGGTAAAACTAGTATAAAATTAGCTTCCTACCTTCAGTGGCTACATCCTCAATTTTAACTTTGTGCTCATGAGCCATGTAGCCCAATATGGAGAAAATTGCAAATCCTGAGATGAAGCTTGTGACACAATTAATGGTACTAGTCAGCAAAGCATCCCTGATGATGGAGAGAAGAAGAGCCCAGTGAAAAAAAAAAAAATCAAACCACATTAAAAACTAGGTGGGAACTGTCTCCTAGCAATAGGGAGATTCTTGTGACAACACTAATTGTGCAATTATGATCAAAAGTTCCTATCGTAATAATGTGCTAGGAAATAAACTACTTCTGTTTACTGTTTTAATATAAACCTGAGTTCTTAAAAAAAACAGCAAAGTTGTATTAAATATAAAGATAGTAAAGAGTAATGTCATGATCCTAGCTTGTAGCTGTAACATAGCAAGACAGGGGTCTGACGTGACAGAGCCTTACTATTCCTCAGTGCATGTGAGCAGATATTCAGGAGTGTTTCCAGACAAGTCAGAAGTACATTTTTAACAGTCTGTGCTGCCATTCTAATGGCACTGGATAACCATCCGTGGGTTGTAGGGAGGTCCCTTCATCTCTGAAGCCCACTAGGCTTTTCTGGAAAAATTACAACTCTTCTTTAGCAGATTGTTACAACAGTGAGTTTACCTTAAAGCTTAAGTATTGCCCACTGTGAATCATATAGCAATGATTGTACAGTGTTGTGGGTTTAATCAGAGTTATAGTAGATGTAGGAATTTCCCTATTACCAAACCTAGTTTGCAGATAAGTAGATGATAGATATTTAGATGTCTGAACAGTGTCTTCTGTTTGTGATCTTTTGCTGCATATGACCTTTAGAATTGAGGGCATAGTTCTGTGAACATCAGTAGTGTCAAACAGTGTTTTAAAAAGTAGAAAACAAATGCTATTTACTTTTATCAGTTATGCTACCCAAAAGCATGGGTGCCATACACCAAATTTATTCTCTCCCTTATATTACTTTATTTTCATAATGTTGGATTTAAGTCCTACAGTTATTGGAAGTGTTTTTTCTGGGGCAAGGCTGCAAGATCAAGACTAGATTGGACCTATCAACTCAAATTTTATTTCCTGGGAAATGTTGGAGTGATGCTTGTTTTCATTCCAAAATGGAATATTAACAAAGCTTGAACAATTCTGGTTGAATTTCCATGGTGGTGATTCAGCAAAGCGCATAAAAATTCATTTGATGTAAAGTGGATTCCTAACTAGAAGCTCAACATAAAACATCAGAAATGTAATCCCAAGACACAGAAACATTTCTGGAAACTGGAATCCTTCAGCTTTTAGTTCCTGGACCAGTAAGTTTTCATCCTGCATTCACTGTTACACTTAATGGTACTTTTGAAAGGCAAACATAAGCATGGTTTACACAGCTGTCTAAAGTCCAAACCTAATCCCATTCTGTTTTGCTGTACAGCAGATATCTTGGCAAGTTCCTGTTACTAAAATTTCAGTAAGAAAGACAGTGTTTCAAGATTTGGGTTGGTTGCTATGTCTACACAAGACTGACCATTAATAAATCATTAATAAATGACTGAAGATAAAAAGATTGCTTAGTACTTAGTCCAGCTGCAATTAGAGTAAAATAGCATCATTTTGAAGCAGTAATGAAGGAATTGGCTCTCTTACCTGTAACAGTTGTTGTCAAACTTATTGTAACTTGCAAATGCAATTAAAACGCCAAACCCAGCTCCTAAGGAGTAAAATATCTGAGTAGCTGCATCAATCCATACCTGCATAATGACACCAGCATTGTCAGCCTCAGTACAGTCCAAAAGATACATGCAAGAAATGTACAAGACAACTGGCTTTTGAAAAACGGTCAGCATTCCTGCTGGTGGGAGCTAAGTACTTGACAGGCCCCTGTAAGATGATGTCCCAGGGAGCAGGGTGACCTCTGGAGTGGTCTAACCCGCGGAGGGCACGTTCCCTGTGCACACACGCTGCTGGCACTGGCAAACCTCAGGACAGATCTGAGTACTGAAATGAGATGAATTTTCTCCCGGGTGACAGAAATGCAATTCCAATAGTTCTTGTTCCAAGTTAGTCTGGTATGTACAGCAATGACTAAAAATAGTTAATGGGTCAAGAGTTACAGAACATTTTCTTTCCCATAAGAGAGCTTTCTTCATGGGACTGTTCATACACTTCATAAAGGATGCTGCTTTGTTTCAGAAGCTGAAGCACAGCTGGCAAGCTGCGAAGAGAACTGTGCAGGTTATCTCTCACCTTCCCACTTAGAGGAGAAATTATTCTGGTGACAGTCACTACATTTCAGTTTAGATGCAACTAGGTCATTTTAGATTGTCCACTAGGAAAACCATGTTTTTAAAGGGCTAACACGTTCTAAAATGACCCTCTAGCCCAACATCCATTCAAGATGTGCATGTGGCAGGTGGGAGCAATGCCACAGGGCTGCTCTCCTAAATCAGAAAATAGCCTACCTTGGTGAAGGAGGGTTTCACTTACTGAGTGGTTGCACCGTTACTTAAAACAAGTATTTTCAACAAGGGTAATGAAGTCTGTTGAGTGAATAATACACAGCATATCTTGTAATGAGATCATCTTCAGTGTTTGATTCAATCTGACAATTGCTCAAGACTATGAAATGCACTGGGTTTAATCTCCAGCCATTTCCACAAAATCAGAATAAGGGTATCTATTCAGCAGCAACTTTCTAACAGATCTAAGCAGTTTGAGCTCCACCTGCATTGGGATTCTAATGATAAACTTTTACATTCGTCCCAGTGGAAAGAGTGCTTTATCCTAGCCTACCATGGTGTATGAAAGCACTTATGCCAGTGATGTATTTTTTTTCTCAACCTATATGATAGATACTTTCAGCCACTGTCTGCCGAAGACTGTGAATCATTTATTGAACTCTGGGTTTGTAGAAAAACTTTATTTTATGAAAAGTTGAGAGTTAATTTCTAGAAAGGTAATACGAAGAACAATCTATTTATTGCAAACCAGTGGGCAGGTGGATGGGGTTTTTCTCAAATTGCAGTTCACAGAGAGCTTGTAGGTATCATGGGTTAATTTTACTAAATAGTAAAACAGACATATAATGCAATTAATTTCTTACTCCTTTTGTGTACCGAGTTATGTCATAATGTTCTGTCACCACACAAATGTTGGTATCAAATACTCTCTGAAGAGTGTTTATGTGGACAAGAATACGAAAGGAGGGCCTCCTACAATTTTTCTTGTTTTTGTAAAACTTCCCATAATTTCTTAATGCAGTTCCTGTGGGGTTTTTTTAGAATAAATTTTGCTTGAACTATGTTTGGATCTGCTTGCTGTCACCATAAGGCACTTGATTTTAGTGGTTCTCTAACTCTTTTTTTTGTGTAGCCAGTGTGTATGTGGATTTAAATAATGACTGTTCTGTACAGAGATTAAATACTGAGTGCACCCCCTGATGTTACATAACCTTCAGGAAACTTGTTAAGGTGTATGATGGAGCAAGTTTCTTCTTTGTGTCTGACTTAACTCTATTTCCACTAACTCCTTTAACAGAAACATGGCTGCTTTTTTACATGGATGTTCAACGTGTCTGTTTGTGCAGTGGAGATGAGCGTGTGGCTTTGTAGCTCCTGGACTTTCAGCAAGGAAAATAGTTAGGGATTGATCTTGTTAAGAGGTCCTCAGGTGAATATCTTTCCTCTTTATGGAGACACTCTTTGTGGATTCCCTATCCCTGAAAATGGAGGTGTCTGAGGGCTTGCTCCCTGCTGCCCAGGATGTGAGATGAGACAGACCTTGACATTTATCAGGATGCTCTAAGGTCTTTTAGAAAAGCATTGGCAGGTCATTACAGTCTGTGAATTACAATGCTCTTGTTGGATTCTTCATTTGGGAGGGGAATAATCAGAAAAATGGGAAGCATTCAGGGTCATGTTGATATGGAACTGAAGCAGGAGTCTATTCCTTGGAACCCGAGGACAAAGATTAATCACAAGCCTATTGCAGCAGCAGGTGTCCCAGTCTGTGAGCAGGAGGAAGGCTGATGTGACAAAGCAGTTTGTGAAACTTCTTAGAACTGATCTTTAGTCTTTTATTATTTTAGAGAAACATTTTTTTGTTATTGTCTGAAAAATTTAGTCTTAGAAACAAGTGACTTCAGGGTCATGCAAATAGCAGCTGGAGAAATACTAAGCCAGGAAAAAAGAGCAGTGAGAAATATATGCTTCCAAAAGCAGGAGGCAGCTGTGATTATGGAGGCCTAGATTCTAAGCTGAAGCAAGCTGGCACAGCTCCATAGGCACCTAGATGAACTTGTGATGTTTTTCTTCCAAAGAGCACTTAAAATATATAATAAAAAAATAAGCACCTCCTTTGTTCATCCTTGCATCTTTGTATTAATGTGTTTATGCATTGATGTGAACTACTGAGGTGGTTGCTGCTCTAGTGACAAAGGTGGATGACGGTCCCATATCTGAAATGTAGTTTGACTATTCCAAAATAGAGTGAGTCTGGCTTCTGGCAGCAACTTCTGTTGTTGAAGAAATTTCAATTGCCAAATACAATATTACAAAATCAAGGGAGGAAAGATTGTTTTGCTAAGAGTATATGAAATAGGTCTGTATTCTAACAATCAGTGTATTTTTAATTATTGGGGGGGAATCAAGATAGGATGCATAGGAAGTGTACAGTGCAACTATGTGCAGGCTACAGACATCTCTGAAAGCTGCAGATTTTCAAGACAACTTCTTTCTAGTAGAACTACATCCCTGCTTTTCAGCTTTGTAACCTTTTGAATGGCCTCATGAACCTTCCACAGAGATAACACTGTCTTAAAAATGATCTATGGTATTTTTAGTGGCACAGTAGTAAAATCTCTCTGTAGTCACCACAAGATTGTTCTCTGTAGGTCTGAAATGCTGGTAATTTCATGAGTTAGTCCTTGTATTCACAGATGTTGCTTTACAATGGATAAAATAATTCTTAGTTCTAAGGTACTCCACAAATTGAGTTGGCTTTGATATACTTAATGAGAATGCCTTGCAATGTTGTTAAATGATACACTGAGATGTATGTTGCTTTCAACAATAAAATAACACCATACTATTGACAATCTCATTCATATAAAGGGCCATGACTTGATTAGGCAAGTTAGTCTTGATTTAGTATGTTTGAAGCAAAATTTTCTTCCTGAGGGAAGTCTTTTGAAAACTGAATTTTTGCATGACGCAGTTTTCATACAGGATACTGCAATTTACAGGTCATGCAGTTGAAACATGGATTCTTCAAGGCACAGCTGCACCTGCGATTGCCCTTGTATGGGTTCTTTGTGATTAGAAGGGTTTGTGTTCAGGATGAGATAGTCCTGCTGTGGAGAGTGTTGGCAAGTTAGTCTAGAAGGGACAGTGGACTAGTCCTTATGCAAAAAAGTGTGGCTGTAATTACAGATATTAGCTCTGATATTTATGGTTTTAATAACTGGGACAACACAATAATAAGGGAATGAGAGCAGGAGAGTACACTTACCGTGGCTTCTTTTAATCTTCTGAAATCTATGTGCAGGTATGCATTTATTCCATTGTATGCACCAGGCAGGGTTATTCCGTGTATTAATAAGACGAATAAAACAACGTAAGGCAAAGTGGCTGTTATCCAAACAACCTGCAGACAGTAGAAATCCCAAAGGTTAATCACCTGCTACAGAAGATTCAAGCATGTGTGAAAAATACAGCTGGCACTTTGTGGTTTTGTCCATTCACTTTGATAGAGAAGCTTTATAGGGCATTCTGGGTGGAAATGCTGTTGTGTATCATGACTTTTTACATATGTGTGTTTACAGATACCAGTAGGAAACAGTGTTATCAAACAGAAGACCTGGGATGTTTATACATTACCCTTCAGCTCTATATTTGTTTATGAAACAAGTGCAGTCATTCCCTGATATTGTGATACTTTTATGAAAATGTACAAAAATCTCTGAGATGTATCCATCCCTAGAGTTCCTGCTGAGGTGTTTTCTGAGAGATGTCAGAGTAATTTCAAATTTCATTTGGTATTTCCCTAGTCATGGCATTTTATATAATAAACCCAAAGCATCTTAAACCATTGAGACAAACATGCCCCTGTATTCTTAGCAAAATGTACTAAAACAATTTAAAGTATTTTCAAAATACCTTCTGGATGAGGCCATGAATGCTGAACTGAAAATCACATGCTAATAAAGCTTCCAGTTGGAACATCCCACTCGTAAATAAAATAAAGTCTGGATTGGGACTGTGTATTTCCCCTGTACATCTGTGAATGCCTCTCACATGGTTTGGTCCCTGAGAATGCCTCAGTAGTAGTGACTTAATCTCTTGCTTTCTAAAATTAGGAAACTTCTTAAAGGAGACAAAGATAATGTAGTTGAGAAAGAAGGACAATATTAGCTGTACCTTTCCTGAAGTCTTCACGCCTTTCCACAGACTAAAGAAAAGAATGATCACCACCACCAGGAGGCAGAGGGAAAGCTGCCAGCGAGGCAAGCCAAGGTCATGGATTCCACGACTTTCGTGCAGGTGCAGAACTCCTCGCCTACATTCCAGATAGACAGAACCAAAGCAAAGTCACTGGGGGAAAAGGCTGTTGGGTATCTCACCCTGTGGCAGCAGAACGGATGCTCCACTGTAGCAGTAGTTGCCATGCTGACATCTCTAGCAGTTGGTGATACCTGTTTTGTGAAGCCACATATTGTGCTTCTTCCCACAATGCATGTATGGTCTCAGTGGCTGTTTAGCACCATAATGATGGCTCTCTCTCCTTCCCTGGAAGTGTTTGGGGATTTTAGAAGTGTCAGACATTTATTCTTGCTCTAACTCTGAACAGATGCCCAGAGAGGCTGCAGAGTATCTGCCCTTGGAGATATTAAAACTTGGCCAGTAAAGGCCTTGAGCAGGCTGGTTTACTTTTGAGGTTAGCCTTGCTGTTGGGTAAGGAGTGGTATTATATGACCCTAAGAGACTCCCTTTCAACCTAAATTATTTTGTGATGCTAGGTAAGCAAATAGCTGGTTTCCTGCAATTTAGTTAGTCACTTCCCATGTCTTTTTGGCCAGGCTGTTGTGAAGCTGCAAGAAAATGGTTAGATAGGCAAAGCAACAGTTGGTAAATTTAACTTGGCCTTACAGTGTTCTGTGTTGTTTGCTGGATAGTGGAGTGGTAGCAGAGGAAATTCTGTTGCTTACCCAGGCAGGCTAATCTTTTGAGATTTACACAATGAAATGAAGTACAGAAAAGAGTGTTTGTTCTCATGACTAGTGATATCTTCAATTAGAGTTGTCAAAACATGTTGTGTGAAACAGGCACCAGGATATGGGAGAGATGTTGAAGTGGCTCTCCCTTCTTTTAACCCAGTTTATGCTGTTCCAGTGTCTCGCCGCTTTTACAAATCTAAAAAATGCAGGAATATTTTGCTTTAGTGAAAACTCTATTTGCAAAGAGGAATGGCATTGTAGCTGGAGCCCTGCACTGGAGGGGGATTGAAGAGATAACTCCTAGTTCTGATATGGATCTACAGGGTGCTGGCTCAGAGATTCCATTTCTTAGTGTTTAAGTGCCCATCCAGATAAAATGCTCATGACTTCACTTGTCTCCTCCCCTTTCTCTGACACCTTTTATTTTCTATGCACTTCTTGGATAAAATAGAAAGTTTATCCCTGTTGACTTAACACCATGACAGCACAAACAAATCAAAGAAGCCCTTTTCACTGGAGGACCTTGACATGTTTTATGAAGATAACTACATTTTAGAGAAGCTGAAGTGCTGAGTGATTTGCCATGCATCACTGCAGACACTAGAGACTAAAGCTTAAGCAGTCCAATTCCAACTCCAGTGGATGTCCCTGTTCAATATCTTCCTAGATAAAGAACTGTGTGTCAGAACTTAAGCACTTTTCTTATCAAGTCAGAGATGAGTGAGATAATTTATTAAGTTCCAAGATAGGGCAAATCTGTGTCAACTTCATTGAGAAAAACTAAAAAATGTCTCTCTACTACTAAAATGATAGAAACGTGCTGGGAAAATTAATGGAACAATTCCTCTAGTATTATGAAAAAGTTACATACAATTCCCTTTTGATTCCTAAATCTTCAATATATGATCAGCTAAGGGTTGTAATAGTTCTGCTTCTGTAGTTTATCATTTTTAATAAGAAATGCTGTATTTTTGATCTGTTTCTATGATTAATCCCAGGTTGGATAAAAGATGCTTGTAGAAAGAATCTACCTAAATTGAACAGATAATCTGTTTCTTTTGCATTGTAAGGCTAATAACAGATGAGTTATAAGGTAGTGACCATGTGTTTGTGGCATATATTCAGGAGTGTTTCTATTGAGAAAGTATGAGGAGAATTTAACTCCTGTACACCAGTGTGGATATATAACAATACGCCTGTTGCCTGTGGAATAAAGAAAAGCATAGATGCAGACTTCTTGATATCTCATCTAAAACCCTAATATCTTTAATTAAATGTAAATAAATAGATAGGTTGCATTCAACTTTTCCTTAGAGTATAAATGTAAGCACTTTTATTTCTCCTCATGAAGTATAATTTGACAGAGGATCCATAGTTGTAAGTGAATCCTAGGCAGGGATACCTCAGTCCATCCTAAGTTTATCAACTGAGGTGCTGATAAGTATAACCAGGAAAAGCTTATAGGCTTTTGATCAGAAGGTTTGTCCATAGGAGAGTCTTGCCAGTCTGTCCTGTCACATTTCCACTGCTATTACTATCAGAGCTGCGTGTTATAAAGTCCTATGGATTATGATCTGTAGATGTCTATTCAGAAAAACTGAATCTGGACCCAGATTCTTTGTGCCCACTTAACTTCTTCTTCTTCTTGCCTGAATAGTTTTCTGGAGTTGTAAGAGCCTGTTTCTTGCTGTGTTTGCTTTTCAAGAAACAGCTAGCAATGTGTCTTACTGTTTGGAACATTTGCCAGAGCTGCCATTTCAAACATGGGATTCCCAGGATTTTCAGGACAATATCCATTCCAAGAGTTCTGCTCCCTTAATCAGGGCAAGGGATCATAAAATTGAGGAAAAATAATTTTGTAACCAGTCAAAACAGCTGTGTAACTGGGCAGCTAGGCAAGGAAGTCTTCATAGACAGCTGCTGGTTCTGAGCTGTAATTCTGGCAGCGTTTACTTACATATTTTTTTGTTTGTTTGGTTGGTTTGTTTTTCCGTGTGACCTCTGAAGGTAACTCATAACCTCTCCTTAAGTTGCCCTTTTTGAAGGTTGCTGGGAAGTAGTTAATGAACGTTCACCTATTAGAAGCTACATTGCTGTTCTAGCGGCACCATAAAGCAGAAAAGATCAAGTGCTAGACTGTCACTTAGGTTAAGATGATCTGGCATCCGAAGAGTTGGGAAGAGAAGCAGCAGCCAAAATCTTAGGTAGACTAAACTGTCTTGGTTTGAAGGATATAGCCCTTTAATGTTCTTTGAAAAACAGGCATTGTGAGGGGAAGGGCAAATTTGAAGAGAACTTTGCATTCATCATGTTCATCCAAGTTAACATACATCAGTAATGCTATAGAAAATCCTATTAGCTCAGTTATGCCACAATTATTTGTATTTCACATCAAGGGCTACTTATTTCAGGAGTGGCTGAGGCTGCTTTTAGGCTGTCTTTATTAAGGCAGGTTGAGTGAAAAATCCCCATGCTTTAGATTCTACTAGTCACTTCCATTATACTGGTCACAAAGAAGAAAATGTCAAGTACTGTAAAATTCTCCATTCAGGAAGATCTGAGGTCAAAAGACCTGATTTCTGGCTTTTTGTTTTTACAGCATTATAATGCAATGTGGCCAACATCCATTCCTGAATTGAGGCTGTCTTCACTAGGTACAGCATTGTCCCTTTTCCCCAAGCTGTAAAGGCATATACAAGTCCTAGACAAAATGGCATAAACTGATCTCTCTTAAATCACTAAGCCAGGGAACCAGAGGAGATACAGCACCAGCCAGTATCAGCCTCTTGTCTGTCACCTTCTTTAAATTATGATATTGTCTTAAGTAAAAGCTTCTGAAAGTGCTTACTTGTTTTGTAAGTATAGAGATATTTATCAAATTTTGTTAACAAAATAAACTGGTAATTAAGAACTATGATTCCAAGAGAAAGAAAAATATCAGAGGCATTAAGACAACTAGAATTAGCATTTTGTCTGAAGATTGTTGTTGTTGAGAAAAGAATTAAATGAAAAATACATCCAAAAAGGAGACGAAAATATGGGAAAAAGATTTAAACAGTAACGGAGCTGACAAAGTAGAACAGGAGACAAGAAGAGCCAATACATTAAGATTTCTGATATTCTAGTAAGAGCTCTAGCAATATTTAGGCAGTACAGCACCAACAATCAAAGAATATGCACTAGAGATAAGAAATGAACTTTTTTTTTTTTTTGTCAGGGATTTGAGCAAAGGAATCTGATTTGTGCTAAGACAGCTTTCTATGTAAGGGTGTGAAAATTACATTTGCAATGACTTGCAGACTGTATGCCACTGTAAATATGAGTCCCAAGTGTCTTTCATTGTGTCAGTAAGGGGAACAGGATATCAGGTTGAAGCTACTCTCAGAGACTGTGCTCTCTCTGTTTTGGAGATTTTTTCTCATTTTCTGCATCCCTGTGATCTCTGCTGGTAAGATTCCCCTAGTCACACACTAACCCTGGCACCAGTTCTTACCTTACTTCTCCATTGCATTCAGCTAAAGGAAAAGATTTCACCTCTGATGAAATCAGCAAATGGTGATTTGTTTGCTGGTACCACTGTTTTCTGTTTTGTCTTTGTGCAATGCTTGGGTCCTCTTTAATTTGGTATCTAATCACAAAAAACCAGGAGGAAGTCCTGCTCTTTGGTACTCACAGCTGAGTTCTACCAAAAATAAAATACTGAGGAGGCAGAGGGACAGCTGCTCATTGGACTCATTAAATGAAGGATCCAGTCCTAACGCTAGTAATAGGTCATGTGGAAACCAGTAATTTTTTCTGTGTGTCTTAGTGTTCCCATCTATACTATAAGTATATAATAAATATATATAATTTATATAATCATAAAATAAGGATTATTATAAACCTTCTCATGTTTCCACTCTGCCCAATTCAGAACATACTCTTCATAGAAGTGCTGAGTATAAATGGGGAACCAAACTAAAGGAATAAGAAATAGCAAGAATCATGATCTCAGAATTACTCTATATCTTGTTCACTCCAAAATATTTAATCCATAGCAAGAAAACAAAAAGTAAGAGTTTTAGATGTAGAATTCTCCTAGACAGTTTTGTCAGACTAGTTCTTTCTAGGGACTTTATAAGCAACCTTTAGTATTATTCATTCCTAAGCATATTTACATTATTGTATTTTGACAATTTAGAAGGTTTTACACAAACATAGGGTGTTAGAGGTCTTGAAGTAGGCCTTGTTTTTCCATTCTCTAATAATTTATAATTTTAGGTTTCAATCTAGATATTATTACAGGCTCAGCTGCTGTCTGAGCTGCTTGGTGGCTCTGAGCTCTCTGGAAGGAGCTCTGGGTTTGACAGCGCTGCAGTGGTGAAGGGTAGCCTGGCTCCAGGAGAGTGCTCTCCCACAGCCAAGAGCAGGGGAAAGTGGTGTTGAGTCACCTGAGGTGCAGTGCTGTGTGCACTGAACACCTCTCCCCAGCCCTGGGTGCTGGGCACGCTTCAGGGGCATGCCAGGGGCTCTGCACCAGCCAGCTTGGGTTCAACTGGACATAGTTACTCCAGCTCTGTTGGACTCTGCAATGTCTTTTGTCAACACCTTTGTGTTCTGGGCTTTTCCATTACTCAAGATATTTCAGCTCCCTCTTGTGTTGGAGAATGGAGCTGTGTAATGGACTTGAAAGTAGACTTCAGAAATCACAAAAAGGGAATTTACAAGTGACACCTTGGCCACACCATCTTATTTGTACTGAATGAAATGATATATCTTTTTGAATTGTGAGAATCCTGAAATTGCGTGTGGCCACTAGGACTCAACTCTTCATTCACTGAGAATGTTTATTTCAACTCACTGAAGTCTTCACCCAGCTTAATTCTCCCATTACCTTAATTCTGATCTCCCTTGCTATTTGTGCTATACTTCAGACATACAGGTCTGCACAGCACACTGAAAAAAGTGATCTTCAAAATCTGCTTTTAAATATGCTATACTGATATTTGCAGATAGAATTGAAATGCTTGAATCTCACTCCTCTGTAGATCTGAACTCCTGAAAAAAGTTGGAGGCTACATGGCAAAGCAGTTAGAACTCATGTGCTCCGAACTGCCCCAGTCCTTTAGCCAGTGTGTGAACTGGTGCTCAGTCAGCATTCTCAGTGGAATTCAGTTGTGTGTGACACCTTCGTTGGTTTTGCCTTGAGCATTATGTGCAGGGGGAGATGTTCCACAGAGAAAGGCACTGCTTTTGCCTGCCAGGATGTTAAAAGAAAGGTACTGTACTGGTTGTGCTGCTGTAATTATTGCTCAGAGCCTGGTGCCACTACCAAGCAATTGCATGCAGTTCCTGACTTCTGCAATATCTCATAAATCTGCTCTGCAAATTTTAGTTGGTGAACTGGTCATTTTTCCAGTCTTCTGGACTTGCTATGCAAGGGTGTGGTGTGGTTTAGGAATAGTTTCCATAAAGCTGGCCAAAGCCTAAGAACATGTGTACATGTTTATATGGATTGACTTCTACTGCACTCACATTTCTTTTCTCTGTTTGTAAGTAAATGGTCAACAAATGTGGAGATGTGAACATAGGTGAAAAGTAAATGTCAAAGCTGCACATGTAAATCTTTGTAGAATATCTGTTTGCATGCACAAAATAATTGTTTGCAAACAATTGCACCAGACATTTCTATGCAGCAAGTCAAAAAGAGAAAGATGGAGTTACCTAGTTTAGTCCAAAAAAATCAACACAGTAAAAAAGTAAATATATATCATGTAAGGATATCAATGTTTTAGTCTCAGACTGGAGATGTATAAATGATGCACTGAAACACTTCCTCAATATGCCTGTGCAGTTACTATAGAATTGATATCTAAAGCAGCTTGCTTATTGCTATTTGAGCAATGTGGCCATAATTTTGCACAAAAAGTAATAATGTACCTGATTTTGGAGTTGTTCTGTTGAATGCAGAGGGGTGGAGGTACAGAATCTGGCTAGAATCATTGTTAGCCTTTCATTGTAAGGTAAACAAAGAGGAAGGTAAACTAATTACTGCTATGCAACTTCACAACTGTCAGAATCATCTGACAACTTTGCTTTCAATGAAGATGCAAAGGATGGATAGTCTGGATATCTGGAGAGGTTCTTAATTTCTCTTTGCTTAAACTCTCTAATGAGTTTATGGGATGCAGATCTTGTGTGAAGAAATGTCAAAGAATTTCAGGTACATTCAGTGGAGGTTTGTTGTCCAGGAAAGTGGTATATCATTGAGAACTGATGGTGATTTTTAGCATGAGCTTAGAGTCTTTTCTTACCAGATGTGACTAGCAGAATTTGGGGATATCCAATTTAATTAGCTTTTGTCTGACTCCCTTTTAATAAGCATTTATTGGCAGAGTTGCTTCTGCTTGCTTTTGAAGTGGTGTTTTGTCTCTTTGGGGAGATGTTGCTTCACAGCTGTTTTATGGGGATAGGTTCCTGCATCTTCCTTTGGAGCACAGGGTTTGATGACTCCATTTGATGTGATATTGAACTATGTGGATCCTTTGCTCTCTGGTGGTATTTCTGGTGAAGACCTCTACCCCAAACACAACCTATAGGTCTATAGAAGTCACTTTTGCAAGATAGGGTGAGGACTTTTTCAATATATTCTTGGCTCACACACTCGTGTCACGTTTCTGTTCATGAGTATGATAGATGTCAGACTGCTGTGACTGAATATTGTCTATATTTCTTGTTCTTAGGTAGTTTTTTGCAATTACTCACATCTGGGGCAGACTTGTGAATTCTGGGAATTTCCTTTACTGAAACTGGCACAAAATTTTCCCTGTAAAAATGTGGCTTATTTCTTATGCAGAACAAATGGATTACAGCCCTGAGAAATGTACTATCAGAGGAAAATAGCCCAGTACATTTGTTGACAATTTCACTTTTTTTTTTTTTTTTTAAATTGCTGGGATTTGTTCTTACAACACGATGTTTTACAGGCACTGTACCTCGTGAGAAGAACAGTGCTTTTGTTCCTCCAAACTGGTATTTTTTTAATTGTCAGTGTAATGAAAGCAAGATGGTAACAAACTTTTGCCAGACAAAAAAAAAAAAAAAAGAACAAATATAAAATTTTCAGGTACAATGTTTAAATAGGAGTGATATGGAGTAGGTAGGAGGATGCTTTTTGCAGTGATGCCTGTGTGTTCTAAAAAAAATTATTTATAATGAATTATTTTCACATATGTTGAAAGGATAGAGGGTCATTTGCATGTTACGTGTTTAATTTCCAACCACTGAAGGGGGAAGTAATTAAAGCAATGTGTGTCTCCAAATAAATGTGGAATTCACATATTTTTCCTAACTGGATTTCTTTCATGAATGTCCATTGCTAGCAGAAGAGCAGCAGCAATCAGATTTTGGAGTGCTTGCTTGTGTAAGTTTGCAGTGTATGAACACTTTATAATTGATTTTAACCATCTCTGATGGATTTATCATAGAGGTGCCATTTCTTCCTGTTGTAAGGATCTATCCTGTTGACATCAGTGGTACTTTGGCTGGAATTAAGCCTGAACTGAAACCAGACAGTAAAATGAAACAGTTTAGAAAGCCCAAGTGTAGAACCACTTCAACCTGAATTATTCCTGAACTCTTAAGGCTTGAAAGCAGCCAAATGCATTTGCCAAAGTCTGCCTGACACTGCCTTGGCATGGAAATTGCAATTTGAAGCAGTTTCTTCTTCCAAGTCTGAGAAGCTTCTCTCTTCACCTCTTCCTACATTATTCCTGTGCTGGTAGAGGTAGAGATGGTCAACTCTGGTAGCTGCATGGCTTTAAGAAATAATCTACTCTAAATTCATGGCTAGGATAGCTTTGTGTGAAGGCATTATGTCTCAAATAGAAGTGTTTCTTTTAAGGGTAACCACACCAGCTTTCTGCTTCTGGCCTCTTTTGGAAGTACTTCTTTTCAGTTGCTCTCCAACTGCAAAACAGATGGTTGGTGTTTCTGGTCTCCCTGTCCACCAGGAGGCAAAAGTTTGCATATGTTCTTGATGTAAGTATGCAGCCTTCAATGCAGTTCAATCTGTATCACTTCACATTCAGAGAGGCTGAAGACTGCTTAGGTGCATTTAGTATCCTGAGGAGCAAGTCCCTTTTATGCTAGTTATTGTGGTTGGAAACATGGCCTCAAATGCTCCCAACTGGATGATCTCCCATATGCCTTGGTAGGACTGAGGAGAACAATGGAACTTATTTTCACCTCCACTGACAAAATCACTCCCTTTCTATGATATTTTTACAGTGGGCACCAGTGCTATTGCTGTTTGTAATCCCTGTTTTAATAATGCTAATTATCATACCTTGTTATGTTAGTGCAGAGGCTGGGCTCCCATACGTATCTCGCTGCAGTTGGAAAGGTATAGTTTGATTTCTTTCTGGTATAAAAGTAGCTGCTTTATTTGCTTGTTTCTTTATAAAACTGATCATATCTCAAAATCTGAAATCTGCTCTATTAAATCTGTTGCCTCAGAAGTGATTGTTTCCATTGTTGCCAATATCTTGCACCACTGGATAGCAGTAACAAACCTTGAGAAAGTAAACATCAACATAGAATTTGGAGATGAGTATCTTTATGATGTTGTTACTTAACTTTTATTAATCCACAGTATTACTAAGAATCAATTAGCAATCGAGACAATAATTTGGGATTTCTAGGAGTTAGGAATAGCTTAACCTGGCACAAGTGTCAGGAACTTCTCCTCTGGCAAAGATTTGTTGATTAAGAGGTGACTAATGGCTATCTACCAGGAAGGATCAGGTGTGAGTCATGTTCAGCAGTGATTCAAGCAGTAGTGCAATATGGTATAAGGACACCCAGTATTCTTATAGGAATATTCAGCCTTTCCTTGAAGGGTTTTTCAGAGAGAATGGAGCCAGTCAAGACCCTCACTTGATCTGTAACTTACTGTGCTGCATCCAGAAGCGGTGCCTTGCTTTGTAAACCAAATAGACTGATGCAAATGTAGCATTACATCATCACTTCTGTTGCCTGACCGTGTTGCGCATAACGTGCAACTTTATAATCAGAAGATTCATCTCTCCCTGTTGTAAAAAGACTGTGGGAAGGAGTTAGGTGCTCTCTGAACTGGACTGCTTTTACTAGGTTGGATCTGCAGATGGCAAAACTTTGCTCAAGTTTGGGTCCACAGCTGGGCTTGGTGAGCTAATCCAAATACTAGATGCATGAACATAATGCCCCTTGTGATTCCCTGTTGTTACAGCTGGGAAAGCAGGTGTTAAAGAATGTGTTACATGAGTGGTTGTTCTTATTGTTTTTGTAATATAATCTAATATTATATTAATATTATATTAATCATATAATTAATTATTATATGATTAATATAATAATATCTAAATGCTTATTAATATGAACTAATAAGCACGGAACCTATTAACTTGATAGAGGCCCTGGAATTCAGGGATCAAAGTGTAATAAAATGTCAGATTCCCTTTTTATTCTCACCTTCTGAAATCTGCACCTTCAGTCTATTTCATGGTGATGAAAGAACCCTAATGTTTCAAGTTTCAGTGTACACATGGAATCATAATTTGAGCTGTTCCCCAGATCAGTGAAGCTAAATAAAAACCTTGTGAATGGATTCTACCGCAACCTCACCTGCTACAAAGTCAAAATCATACCTCAAGCATGATATAATAGAAAACATTTCGAACCACTTCCTCATAAAGAAACAAAGCAAAATATGGGAATTGCATTTTGTTTTATGAAGGGCTGAGCACAAGGAAATTATAAAGAAAACCTGCTTTTAAATGCTACTCAAATGGAAGTTCTCTAAAAATGCAGTTCTTTGTTTGAGGATGCTGAATGTGTAATTCCTTACAGTTAACTTCAAAGTCAGGTTCTGCCACTGACTACATGTGTATATAACCTTCTGCTATAAATCTTTATATCTGAGTTATGAACACAGCACTTATTGTCAATGTGAGGGCAGTAGATTTCCTAGCTGTCATTATTTGCCATTGTAGGGAGTTCCTTTGAACTCAACCCTCCTTATTGTTTTCAAAGCAGTGAGTTTAGCTTACCCAAACCCCTGCCAACAGTTTATGTATCACTACTGATCTTTCTCTGTGCTGTCTTCAGAGGAGAAATAGCAGCCACAAATGTTTCAGAGCTATAAACACAGACCTCAAGATCCCTACTGTAGCTAGTCATGGCGTATCCCATGCCAGGTTATTTATGGTAACAGTGGTGTCCTTTTGTTTCTAAAGAGATGGGTTTGCTGCTCAGGTGTATGCCCTGACATCTTCTATTCCCAGTGCAGAAATATTGATTATTCAGATAAATTCAACAGGTGATGTGCCTGGTCCTCCTTTATCCTAATCAAAGCCCTTTTTCCCCTGGAGGTCCATAATGCAGTTATTTTTACACAGATCAGTAGTTTTGCTTTGTAGTTCAGTTGTTAATGTATATACCTTTTGGGTTTTGATTTGAATGTGCCTTTGCCTGTATTGGCCCATATTGCAGAATGCTCTTTTGCTTAAAAATTAGAAAAGGCCTGTCTTTCTAAAGCTGTGGTGCTCTCTTCCCACTCAGCACTTCATCTCACTTCTTTGAACTATTGAAGCAGCCGAGCAAACAGAGGTCTGCTCGGAGATATTTTGCAAGTAGACAAACAGATCAAGTCTGTCAACAAATGATTATTTTAAAGCCTTAAAGTCAGCTCAGTTTGGCGTGCAGCAGTCTCTGTCAGAATGTTGCCGTGTTTCCTTGCCCTGACAGAGGGGTACATCGGGGCAGATTTGTGTCTGTTGTCCAATTCCATTCCGCACAGTGCCAAGTATCGCATTGGTACAGGAGAAAGCAAAGCTCGCAGAGGCGAGAGCCTTCGTCGCACGGAAATGCAGGCGAACGTTGCCACTGCGTTTTGACCTGAGGCTTCCGATGCTCATTCTAGAGGCTGGATGCTAAACTATTCTACCTTCTGGGGAGATACACTTAGGCATAGCATTTGAATAAATAGCAAAGTCAACACTTACTCATAAAATTCAGCTGCAGGAGTGAGCTTGTACTTCGAGTATTTGGTACCATTGCCAAGCACTGATGCGTTGAAGAGCTTGGGATCTGTACAGTTTGGGCTGTTCCAACTGTTGTCGCAGTTTGTCCAGGGAAGCTCAAATGTGAATGATGAAAATAGATAATACAGAGACCAAGCTATGATAACGTTGTAGTAGAAACCCACGTAAAGGGCTATGAGTATCACTGCATAGCCTACACCTAAAGATAAAGGAAAACTAGATTACACATTATGTTTTACATGCAAACACTGTAGTTAAACTCGGCCATACATGGTGCCAATTCATTTTAGCTCTTCAGACCAATAAAACGAATTTTTGATGTTTATATACACATGGTGTCACTAACCATAAAACAAAAAATTACATTAATGATTTTGGAAAATGACAGACTTTTAGCAAATTCATTTTTTTTCAAGAAAAATAAATGAAGTTGTGCAATGTCAATATTTTCTCTTGTACAACTCGGTTGCTGATTTTCTTCCAATGCAAAATATTGCAAGCCCATGTTAGGAGTGAAACCCACTTCGTCTTCAGAATGTCAGAGTCCTTGGCAAGTTTTCTTGGAAAAGTAAAGCTCGAGACTTAAGTGAAGTTTCCCTATGCCTCACGTTCCCACCCTGAGCTAGTTTGGAACAGACACCGATCCCTCTCCTGTTTCTTTCCCATTGTTGCTCTCCAAATTGGCTTCCTTCTGCATGTAAATAGGTCCAAAACATGCATGAAACAGTCTGTGCTGTTCCACTGGGGGGCTACAAGTGGTTCTTGGGCACGCCAGTAAATCTTGGTGAATACCAAGCTTGAGGCTAAACTCTGTGTAGACCTTCAGACCATTGTATTATCTCCCCAGGATCACAGAATCCCCACTGTAAGCATTCTTTTCTGACTGAACATGTGGTTTGTGTTGTTGTGTACTGTCAAGTGTGCTTGGAGGGTTCCTTTAGTGAGAGTGCATTTTCTGCTTATGGAAATAGACATTTTTAAATGGTTTGGGAGGAAGCTTTGGTACTAATGTCACAGCAGAACAAAAGCTTGTTGCCAGAATTGTTCAGGAAGCTTACTTGACCTTGGCTTTTATCCTTTGTCTGCATAATTGTTCTCTGAATCCTACCACAAAAATTTCTGTATTACATATAAGAGGTAGAGACTACAGCTGGGTTATGACTACCAGCACTTGATTATCATGAAATTGAAGTGTAAACCTTTTCATTTTCTTCAGTTTAGTTTTTTTGAGATGCTGCATTGAAGACCTAGCTGTTGGAGATTATTAGGCTTTCATATTTCTTGATAAAGCAAGGAAGTATTAATCTTTGTTTTAAAATTAGCATAAGGAACAGATGCTGACCCTGAAGCAGTTGGCAGTTCAACGACTGCTGCATATTCCAGTTACTCTTAGCTCTTCAGGAGGCATTTAATACATAGAACAGTTTGTGCATTCCTAACACTGGAGAAAAGATTGTGAAAGTAAAGATGAAACTTTATCTTTAAATCCTTGGCACTTCAATTAGTCCAATACATTTAATACTCAAATTCTAGTGATACACTGTGATCAACAGAATGAAGCAGAGGGAGGAATCACCCAAGGGGATCATTCTTACATATTCATGTGAATGTTAAAATACTAAGTATGAATAACATATGTTGCACTGAAATTGGTTGATACCCGATTTTAAAAAGTGTTCCTGAATTCCTCCAAGTCAGAAGGACAACAATAGATGTTTATTATCAAGATTAAAAGTTACTACATCAATTGTACCTTAAATATTATGCCTCTAAAATCAGAAGACTGTTCAGGGATTAATTTGCTCTCCTGCCTCTAGGACTAGCTTTTTTTAAAAGTAACTGCATCACCCATGCTCTGAAATAGACCCTGGAAAATGCAGAGATAAAAACAAACTGTGTCATAAAAGTAACAGGGTATATTTTTAATTCCATGCATTATGACAGCATCTCATAAGTAGCACCCTTAGAACTCATAGCAATAATTTTCATAGATAAAATTAGTACTAAGGTGTTTTTCATTTAGAGAAGCTGTTACAAATTTGTATAGACTGTACTTTTCACTTGAGTGAGAAATTTGAGTTATTCTAGAAACATCTCAAAAGCATTCACAGTAAAATGTGGTTCTGTGTTATCAGAAGATTTAGTAAAAACTTTAAAAGTACTGATTTTATACTACTGCTGAAGTGCAAATACAGCTCAATGCTTATTACTTTGAGAATTAAATAACTTATGCTGATCTATATATGTTCTACACTTAAAAATCAACAGTAATGTATGCTTAGTCTACCATGAAAATGACAGCTTAAAAACATAGCTGGAATGTCAACAAAACTATACATAAGTTCTATTTTCCTTTGTCATCATCTTTTCAATCCTGAAGTTCACAGATAGAGTACCTCTGAGCACAGTGGTATTTGGCTGCAACACTTTTTGATCCTCAAGGTCTAATTTTTGCAGTCAGGTTTTCAAAATCCTCATTGCCATTCAAAAGCATTAACTGATACCAGCAGGAATTTTGACTGAGCAAGGGTCTTCAGGTTCCCAGGTGCTGGGATGAACTTTGTCCATTGTGAAGAGATTATAGAAGGGCTAAGTAAATCTATATGAATTAATTTAAATTTTTTGGGGCACATATTTTATTAGTAGCTCATTTATTTTTTATATTTTTATTGTATTGCTGTGAGTTTTGGGCTTGACTGATAAGTAAAAAACTTGCATTTTTCCTGTTCTGAAGCACTAGACTCCTTGAAGATGAAAACTATTTTGAGAAAGATGACTAACATTTACTTAGTGTAACCTATATCCAAGCACTGAATCCACCAAGTTTGGATTGCTGCTGTTAAGCTCCTCAGCTTTTGTCAGTCAAGGCATGAACATGATCTGAATTTTAAGCTTTTAAGATGAGCTGTTTCGTTTCCAATACCTCTGTGTTGAAAAGGTTTTTACGTAAGTTTTTAGGTACAATCTGGTATAGCTATAAGGGCTTTTACAAGCTTTGCTGGTAAGCAATGCTTAAGAAAATTCTTGAGGGTCAAATTTGTGTTTCATGTACATAAAGCATATGGCTGCTTTCAGAGATCTCTCTTCATCTCTGATCAGTACCGAACACCCTGATTAGTAAACAACATGTAACCCTGGCTATTCCTTCCTTGCAGAATGATGGTAGGTCAGTGCAAAAGACAGAGCCCTACAGCCTTTCTTCAGTGATGCTGGAGAGGTAACTGTGATGGAATACACTCAGTAGCAATAATAATGTTTAGATTTTAAGAGGTGCCTTTCGTGGCTAGATTTGGAAACCACTTTACAAGGTCTATCAGAATCATTGCTTTCTTTTCATAGGCAGAAATGCTGAGGTACGGAGCCATAGGTAGCTCATGTGCTATTACAAGTCCAGCGGCTGAACTACTTCACAACACTTTCAGTGATCTAGCCACTGTGGTGTGCTGCAGACAAAGCTCCACACAACAGTCACAACTTGGTCACTGGGGAAACAGGGCTGAACTGACCCAGAAGGGATTTGGCACTTACATGTTTGCATTGCCAGCCTCTCCCTCCACCTAGATACACAGTTCCTACCACTTCCCAGTATGCAGGGGAAAGGGAGGCCAGGGATGAACTGTTCCAGCTCATTGCTCTGTTGCACTCCTCAGCAATCACCTTGAAGATGATTTCTGCTGCTTTCCCCACTTTGTGCTGTGATAATAGAAAGACTTCTAAAAAGAAGAATTCTGTCTTCAAAAAGACAGGGGTTGGGGAAAGGTCAGCAAATGTCATGGTACCTGTGCAAAGATGAGACTTGTACTTTGTGATCACAAGTGTGTGGCACCCTCATGGTGCTATTCAAGTGAGCAGATGGACACTTACCTTTGAAAACTGGACAGATTTTCCATACGGTGGCAGCCCCTTCTCGGTTATACTGTCCCAGTGCTAATTCCATGTAGAATAGGGGCATTCCAGCAATGATTAAGAAGAGTATATAGGGAATAAGAAAAGCACCTGGAAAGACAATAATTAGACATTGTAGGTTATATTTTGGTTACATTTTGCTTTCTCTATTGCTTACTTTTATCGGCTGAAGACAAAACCACTGTCTTTGAGAAGCAGGAAGCAAAAAACCCATCTTCTCTTGACTCTTTATTTTTTTAAGGTCTTTGTGACAGAACCCCCCCCAAAAAAGTGGAAGCCTATGTCTCCTGTTTCCCCTCTGCTCTTTGGCCTCAAAGAGGAAAAAAAAAATGCCTGAAAATCAGGTTGTGTGGGTTTTTTGTTTGTTGGTTGGGTTTGGGTTTGTTTTTTGTTGGTTTGGTTGAGGTGGTTTTTTTTTTGTGGTGGTTGCTTTTTTGTTGTTTGGTTTGTTTATTGTTTATGGGTTTTGTTTGTTTGTTTGTGTTTTGTTTGTTTTAATGTAGTATGTTGTAAAGGGAGCATGGAGACCAGCAACAGATGAAAGAAAATCTTGTGTGAGTTCCTATAAATGCAGTTTAAATCATACTGTGGTAGAGTGTCTGTAATAACCTTTGGCTTGAAAATTAATCACTGCTGGTGAGTCATGTGGAATTTGGGCTTCCATGGCATGTTTTGGTTTTTGCTATAATAAATTCCCTTATGATATGTGTTAGAACACACATCCCTTTCCAACCTAGGGATACCCATCGACGTTAGTGTGGAGAATATACTGAGTTTCAGTGACAGGTCTAAGTACAGTGTCTTCCTATTGCAGCAGGGCAGTGCCAGGGCTGCTTGCACCATCCTGGAATACGTAACCTTTCTTGACTGAGGATTCTCCTGTGAGCTCATACCACAGAAACTGTCCCCTGTAGAAAAACCCTCATGTGTCAGTATTAGTATCACAAAAAATAGTGCCAACTGAAATACAAAAGGATTATCTAATGTAATGTATCTGAAATTTTCTTTATTTTTACATGCCCCAAGTCTCAGAAAGAGATTGTCCCAGTGCATGGCTATACATGATACTATAAAACTATTATAGTTGATATCATGTTTACTGACTGGATGCTCTGTTTGTCCTCTGCTTGTGGTGCCTATAAAGTGTAGCTTTTATTGCATAGCTTATTTGGTCCAGAGCATTTGCACTCATATAAAATGTGTCTGTTTAAAAAATTATTGGATTGTTTTGATAAATAAGACAGAGTAACTACATATGCTGAATAACTGACTGCTGTCCTTAGGAATTATGTATGGAAAAGAACCTTGACTGTGAATACCATGATCAAATTGTTAAGCAAAAGAAAAAAAAATAAAAACAGCAGTAGCTGTTTCTCCCAAGAACAAGTAGTAAAAACTTCTGCAGACATTTAAAATCTTCTGTGTTGGTTTAATAACTTGAAAACTTTCCTTGCAAAAGGAAGTAAGTCTGCATTGCTTACTTACATATAAACTCAAGGAAGGTATGAGTAGTCTACAGTAAAGTCTAAAAGCACAACTGTAGCTGAGACATGCCAGTAAGCAAAATTAATTGTATATTTAAGAAGTACTTCTGAAATGGCTGTCATGCTTCTAAGTCTGAATAACTGTTTCTCCTTTTCCTTTCATGTTTGTTTTTCCCAGATACTGTTAGTGTAAACTGCCTAACATAGCTCTTCAGAGAGGGAATTTGAGTACATACTGAGAACAAGAATGGAAAAAAACAAACTCCTTTCAGTCATACCATAAATCTACTTCTAAAAGTAATGTACTGTAACATAATGATAAGGACAATGTATTCAGCATTTAGTTGTAAGTGTAGGCATTTGAAAGTTGAAATCTTGCAATGAAACAGAGAAGGTGTATCATCAGAAATAAGGAATAACTCAAAGCTTTGAGAATGTATCCTATAAGCTGAAATACAATGGTTCTGTCACTTTGGGGTCAAGAATCTTCTTATTCATGATGTTTATGTGGAGTGTAGCATTAATGCAACTCGCATTCACAGAAGCTGCTGCAGTACTAGTGATACATGTTTTAATAATATTTGTGCTGTTTATAAGCTGCTTTTTATAGTTGTCTTGTTGAACTGTCATAAGTTTGAATAATGTAGAGAACAAAAAGTATTTGCACTCAACAAGTACTGGGTATCATGTAGTTCTGATCTCAGTTCAGTATTGAAGCATTCAGCTAAATCAATCTGGGATACTACATTTTTCTTTCACTATATCTAGTATCTAGCTAAATTATTTAGGTGTGTTTGTCTTGCTTTGATAGTGTTAGGGTGCGTGAAGCTGACTCACAAACCTGGCTTGCATTTGGAAGATACGGAGTTTGCAAAGAGTGCTGTTTGATTTAACTTCAGTGTCAAGAGACTGGAAAACGTGATGCCATAAATGAGATTGGGAAATGTGTGTAGTGGACATACGTATTAAATGCTAGTTTAAAATAGGTGTTTAAGTATGACTAATACTATGATGAACTGTGAAGTGTACTGTACTTAGGCATACTTGTTTAAGAGTCATCTGCTTGGCTGCGAGTCATTCCAGGCTTTAGTTAAAGGAGGTTTCTTTTTTTTTTTCTTCCCCCGCCCTGCCCCCGCAAGGGATTAGTAAAGTGTGGTGCAATTTTCAGCAAAGAGCAGTTGCACAGTATGGCAGGGTTTCGTAGCTGGGTTACTTTTCAGGTAACTGAATGATTGAAGTATTTTGAAATTGAGATAAATATCAAAGTAAGGGTGCTTAGTCACATTAAGGTTGGCTTAATGTTTTAGAGACTTCTGGAAAAATCTTTAGAAGCTTCTAATTAGGTAAAAAATACCAAAAAGATGGGTATTTTGTAAATACCTTGATTATTTGCTCTTCCTAGTCAATATGCAGGGTCAAACTGCATGGTATTCACTGAACACTTTCTGAGATCATGGGCACTTCAAAGAAAAATAAAAGATGGTCAAAGTATCGTTCAAATTGCTGCAAACTATAATGGCATGCAAATGCTTATAAACAGCATATGTGTGATACATGATCAGCCTCACTCTGTGATTGCACAGGAGGGATCCATTAGGGACTGGTTTGTTTGCAGTATCTTGGGAGCGAGAAGTGGTGTTTGGAAGGCAATTTCATACCATCCTGCATATGTGACATCCCTCGAGCCAGTAAGGAGGCAAATTGGCTTCCTGACAAGCCTCCTGCTATAGGTCCACTGGTGTAAATTTGAGCATCCTTCCAGCCTTCTATGAAGAAGCAGCCAAGCTCTTAATGCCTACCTGGTCTGTGAAGGCAGAATGTTAGGAAGTGTGACACGATGCCAGCTCAGTTCCCCCATCTGGGCCACTGGCCATAAGAACTTTAATTGCATGAATCCAGGGGTCAGTCAGATTTTGTGTAGCCCAGGCAGCTGAGCACTTAGGGAGCACACACTTTGGCTAACACTTCAGACTAGCTCGCCAAAATCAGCCCACCTCAGAGAGCTGAGGAAACAGAAGTCTGTAGGATTGCTGCACTGGCAGTGACATGTGGATAACACTCAAGGGGATTCTACTCCCCCACTGTGTGATGGGATGGGGCAGAGCACACAGCTGCAACTCACAAGGCAGCACTGGTCTCAGCAATCCCTAATGGCTCCTAATTTCCCTTTACAGCTAAAAATCTGGAGTAATTAACATCTGTATTACATCCCTGGTATAAGAGCCATACTTGGCTTGCTGCTGAGTCACATGCAGCTCAGAAGCCACAGGTTGGCCTTGGGCTGTTGTGAATTGCTACATCTCTCTGTTAACAGATCCCATGAGATCCATCCACAGCTCTTAAGGTACCAGCGTGTACATGGATTTAAGACAGCCTTGTGACATGCAAAACTGCTCATCTTCTACAAGAACCATCTGTGTGAAACTTCACATGGAAATTTACACAGAAGTTTTTTTAAAAAAACTATTACATTGAATCAATGAAGGACAAAATGCAAGACAGGCTTTGCATTCAGTGCCAGAACAACTTAATTTTGTTATAACAATCCACAAAGAGTGTCTCTTTCCTCTGTTTTTCAGCATTCACAGTATCCTAGGGGATGGGAAGCAAAGAAAAACACAGCTCTAAATACTCCTCGCAATCCTACTGTCTCATCTTGCTTTTAAATACCAGAAAGAAATAAGCATTAATTTACTAATAACTGAAAAAGATCATTTAAACAGCTAAAAGGATTTCTTGATGCACATACAAGAAGCAGACCAGGACAGAGGTAGTTGAAACAACTTTGAACTATTTGTGCACATTAGCCTCCTGTGTTTGTTACCATGGTTCTTCTTGTCAAAATGTTAACTGAAGGGAATGTCTGCTAAAACAACAAACTTTGAGCAAATATTGCAGTATTATTTTCAGATAGGAGTGTTTCCACCATTTGTGCAGGAAAGGTCTGAAAACAAAGAACTTCCAACTGTTGAACTGAAATACAAGCTATTCTCTGCATCTGATCAATGATGCTTGCTTTTTTCATATAGAATAAATAGTACTTGAAACACTATCAGCAAACAGCTGATAGAGTGGAGTACATTTGCTCTGACAAGAAGAAAAATGGGTGGAAGTTATGATCTGTGCACTCTTGTGAATAAAAAAGGAAGTCCCTGATGCAGAGATCTTGAAAAGTAGATTGTACAAGATCACCAGAGGTTAGAAAACGGAGGTAATTGCAAGAGCAGGAATTTCTTAGTATATGAAGGTTAGTTATGGCTTTTTGGCAGAGGAGTGATCAACCTGCACATCTACTGAGGGTAGCTCTGAAGGACATGAACCTGAGCCTGCTGCTGATTCCTGAGAAGAAAGGGTGGAAAAGTAGACTGTTGACCTGAGATTAAAAGCAATAAATGTTTGTGTGGTACAGCAAAGAGAAATCAGAGATACAAAGGAGCATGATGTAACCTCAGTGTCAAAGCCAAGATGATGATTTTAAGAGAGTTGCATGACGATGCTGAACCAAACCAGCAGAAGATGATCAAATAGTAAAAAATAACACTTTTCTGCAAAAGAGATTGTGTGACATACTATAAAAACTTCAGCAGCACTTTGCAGATATAAAATCTTTCAACTATGCAATAAAATCTTTCAAGTACGCCACCTTTTTAATGGAAAGTATTTCTGAATTATAAAACCAGTGGAGCTATACCATGATGAGTGACCCGTTTCTGTTTAAGCCCTTACATATAGCTATTCCCTCTAATAAACGGTTGGTAGATTCAAAACTATTTATATTTCTATTCTCAATTTGGGCTCAAGCCTTCAGTTTTCCCAGAATTCCAGTTTTAACAGTGTTTCTTTCACTTAAAACAGAGTATAAACAAATAGTTTCCAGAAATGGTTCCATCCTGTTCATGGGCTGATGCCAACTGAAGCCTTTATTTTTTCTCTTGAGCAATTAACCTGCCTACTGCCTTGAAATCAATTGAAGTGAAATTAAGTTCAGTGTATTAATAAGCAGGCCAGTGGGTTGTAATAGAAAGGGTTTACCAAGCCCTCCTATGCAAACCTAGTCATCTATATGGGGTTTTTTGTTACAAGAGTAATGAGCTAAAGAAACCCATTAGTAGCTATTTTTAAGAAATTAATGAGAGTTAAATATACCCAGCCTCTCAGAGCAGCATGAATCATTTATAAATAAGACCCAAGTCATTGGCTAAGGTCCTGTTCACATAAATTAATGAAATTAACACATTTACAACAGTGTGTAGTTTAAAGATAATTGCAAGAACGTACAAGAACAGAACCCTGGACTACACTGTTTGTCAGGAAATTAAAGAATAAATGAAGAGACATGGTGGTTTGACAGAACACAAATCAGGTTGGTCCAAGGTGGTCATTGTGGCAGTGGGAGCTCTGGAACTTTTTCAAGGGTTCCTGCTGGTGACCTTCACAATACTCTCACTGCTACTAGCTTAGGAAATTTAAGCCATTTCCATCTTCTGCTGTGACTGTGATGACAGCACATCTGAAAATCTGCTTTACAAGGTTGCAGGGATAGCTTTTTTTTTTTCCAAGTTGTGTTGCCTTATAGTAGAGGTGCTATTGGGCTTGGGCCCTTCATTTCCAAATAAGTGAATTAGCATCAAGGTGAATTTTGACAGTAGTTTGGTAAATAAATAATCTGAAGTTTGTAGCAATGTGAAGATCCGATTCCTAACATTTCTGGCCAAATCCATCTTGTTGACTTTGTTCCTTTTTCTTTCTTAACTACCTGTCAGGTTTAAACAAGAAATTACAAAGCGAGCTGGAATGTGGAGCTAGGTTGTATACCGTTTTGTTATGTAATTTATGAAATCCCTATTACTAATGTTCAGTAGGACAGGATTTGTGGGAGTGGTAGTATCCTTTCCTGGAAGAGCTAACGCTGTTGGGACCAAACTAGCAAACTTTATAGTTCACAAGCTCTTCAGGAAGTGCTGGTCAGGAGAAGTGTGTAGTACTGGACTGCCAGGTCAACGTGCACAGACCTAGCTGGAGAAAACTGCTGCTTCACAACTGACATGACTGGCAGCTTAAGAGATGCTAAATGAAGAGGGAAATATACTATTCTACCATTTTATTAATAGGAGTGTTCTATTTGTGGTTCCCCCCCCAACCCTGCAATTATTAGGGGTGACATGAGGATATATCCACCTGCAATTGCACATCAACAAAACCACCCATGTAAGGTGTAGGCTGTACTTGAGATGTAGAAAGTCAAGTCTCTGTCAAAATGTACCTGATTTATTGGTGCCAGAAAGTCCATGGCTAAAAATATTTTTGAATGAAGACATGAGAAGCTACTTGCTGTGAACTTGTGGATCAAGATAAATTAGTGGGTTTTGCCTGGATTCCAGCACTAGAAAATCCATAGCAACATAACCCCATGTGTTGTCTTTTAAATATGTGTATTGAAAAACTATTTTTTGTGATGTAGAGAATATAGTCATGTACACAGAAAGAGAGACTACTTCATCAGATTTAGCTGCCTCTTGAGTGTAGGGAAGTCCGTGTTTGGTGCCAGGGAGATGTTGGCAACTAGTTTTATTTCAGTTCAGATACAGACTGTTAGTCATAGTTCTCTCATCCTTCTCAGAGAACTTCTATGTTCACTTATGTTTGTTTAGTTTCAGTTGTAAACTAAAACGAATGTTTTCAAAATTCATGGATACATCCAATTCTAATGCCAGAATGGATTGGTAGATACTTTGATCTAACTTCTTGTCTAACATATACCAAAGTTTCAGACAGAAAAACACATAATCCTGATCTGAATGTACAAGGCAGATTCTTTGCTTTTTTTGGTAGATTATTTCATAGGGTAATAATATTTTTTTAAATAATTGTTTCTAATTTCACTGTATCTGACATTTGATTGTGGCAGTGCTTTCCATGGTAAATGCAAATACCCTACCTACACGATTTCCCTCCTGTGAAGATGCTTCAGTGCTGCAATCAAGTGTTTCAGCCTTCTTTTCATAATCTGAAGAGACCTAGTGAACTGAACTCATTACAGCATGATAGTGATTTCTGCTTTTCAGTCTAAAATTCTTATCTTACAGGTATTTCTTGGTGTAGCAGGTTCCTGTTGACATGCTGAAGAGTTATGTGAGCACTTTCTGTACCTATATGAAGTCATCATACCCTTTCTGATCTGTGCATTTGATGCTTCAGGAATGCCAAGCTTCTACCCCTGACATGTTCCTACACCTTACTAGAAAAAAACCTGGGATTAATCCTCTGGATTTCTGCCCTTCATTTAGGCAGGGTTCCTGTCCTTGCTTTGGTCTTTCTTTTCTTTCTAACGCTCTTGGGATTGCTGTTATTGGAGCTGCTTGCTGTCCTGTGTACAATGTACAGGGTGTACACATGGCAACTCACCTTCTAGCCATGCCACCTGCACGGGCTGCCTCATGTGAGGCGATACAACTGCCCTGGCAGAGCTAATTAGAGCCACAGTAGTAGCTAAAGACACTGAGAGGAGGCACGTTAAACGGGCTTTGTTCTGTATGTGCAACAGTGCAGGTCCAGCTTCACAACACAACCTCAGAGAGAGGGTGTTTCTCTTGAAGACTGCTTTTCTTCTGCAGGTTGTCAAAATGAAAAATAGCCCCAAACTTAAGCACCCTCTGGAGAGGACGCAGTGCCCATTTTAGGCAGCATGAGATTCATAACTGTGCCAGGGTAAAACAAAGTTCTTAAGACATCTTAAATCAGCTCCAGACAAAGTGCCAGGCAGCTTTCAAGAGGATTAATGTACAAACCAATAGGAGGTAAATGCCTTGAAATTCTGCTAGGGAAGCATCAAGTATAAACACTCTGAGGTACACTTAAAACTTGCCTTACCATTTTGTGATTAATCCAATTTTCAGTTGTCACTCCAATTTTTGGATTCACTGACCAAAGCAAAACATTCCTTTTTCTTCCAGGCCTTACTAGAGATTTATTTGTAATAGTTTAATACTTTCTGTTCTGTCTTAATCTTTACAAACTCTTGCATGACAGAGTCCTCTAAATTCTTCCTATCATTAAAGGGTTATGTTCTATCACAAAAGTATGAGACAATTGTATGTTCCCATCTATAAGGATTCTAGTGAACCTAACCTTTACTCTCAGTCATTATAACTGAAACCTTCAGGATGAATGTTCTTTCTGATGCCACTAAAGGAAGCAGAATAACTACACTGCAAACTACATACAGGGCTATAAAGTAGCAGACAAACAGTTACATACACTATAAAATCATTC
Source organism: Ceyx melanurus (assembly GCA_024611195.1). Lineage (NCBI taxonomy): Eukaryota > Metazoa > Chordata > Aves > Coraciiformes > Alcedinidae > Ceyx > Ceyx melanurus. Next base: position 9,494 of record JANHGL010014706.1, on the reverse strand, counting down.
TTTGTGTTTTAATAAACCCACCTACATTTTCTGTCAATGCTACTGAATATTCTTTATGTAGTTTCCTGGTGTATCTGTATTTCTTAGACATCCGATATAAGCTACAAAGCACAGATTTCACACATTTTGTAATGGATAGTATACAAACTAGCCATAAATAATATTTTCTTATATAGGACAAATGTTGCATCACTACAATTTATTTGTAAATTGTACTGACTGTGTGCAATGCTGTTAGCAACTATTATGGCAAATTTACTATTACAGTGATGGCCACTACTGCATAATAATCTAGAATAGTGCAAAACCCCATACTCATCAGATTATAGTTGCTACTGGAGTTTGGTACAATTTTGGAAAGTCTGAGCAAGGGCAATTTCCAAATGTCTGTGGCTTCATTACTTTGAAGCTTTATGTCGGCACTGAACACCAGAATTGCACAAAAGCTGTCCCAGCTCTGTCTCTTCACAGGGAACTTTTCTGTTTGGAAAGCATATGTGTTTGGGCTAGGGGAATTGATGATAATATTCCCTTGCTCAAGAAGGTAAACTGACTCTCACCTAGACCAGTATGAAACCACAACAGTGCTGCACTAATCTAGCTGTACTAGCTAGCAACACCCTTCTCCATTTTCTGTCCCTCATCTGTGGAATTAATCAGAGGAAAGTTTGAAACCTGAGCAATATATTTGCTCTTATATAGTGGGCTATTTTCCTAAAAGGCTTCAAGCAATGAAGTAAATTTTCCCCTCAGTCCAAGCTGTCCAGTGTGTACTTCATCGCTGCTATTCTACTTGGGGCATCCTAGCTTGAAATGCCATTGGAGAATGTGCAAATGACCTCAGGGCCCATCATAGCTCACTGCCAAGATGAAGCAGAGACCTATCAACAGTTTGAAGCAAAATCTTTCTGGTTTCATCACAGTGCCAACTCTTGCAAGGGCAGATTGGGGGCCACTGTTGTTCACCAATTATTCAAACCTTATGATAAATCAGTATGGTTGAGCTTGGTGTTTACAATTTACCACACAGCTTTTTTTTTTTTTTCATATTTCTAAACATTATTTTAAGACATGATATCTCCTTGCTGTAAAATGGTAATTAGAATGAAAAATGTAGGTGATCTTGAACACTTCAGAATCTTTTAATTTAGGGTTAGAGACAGTGATTTTTGTCATCAGCCCTTCTATGCGTCAACGAAGGATTTAACCTGCAATTTAGGAATAGCCTGGTAACTGTTTTGTGTCACTTTCTTTTAGGGAAGAGTCAAGGGAGAGAGAGTAACCAATGCAAGCTACATTTCTACAACCACCAATTTCAGAAGTTCAAATACTGCTGGTTAGGCCCCTGAATAATTTAAACTGTTTTAAAATGTAAGATGATCTTGTCCAGTCCTTTTATTAGCCTGCTGGCTTGTAGTCTTGTACTTGCTTTGTATTTCCTCAGCTTTTCTCTTCAGCCTTGAGAGTTAGAGATTCTTGCCTAATCATTTATCTTTATGAAAATGTGAGAGTAAGAGGCACTTCTTAAAATAGTACTTTTTTTTTTATTGCTTAAGCCATACATAGAAGTATGCCAAAGTCACAGTCTAATTCTCATGGAGTAAATCAATTTTGTGTTATAATGACCATCATCATATGGGAGTCCTGACATTTTGCTTATGAGGTAAATTGCCAAGCTATTCCACTGAGTGAAGATCAGTTATTAGTCAGTGGAAGTCTTCTGTATCCATTTAGTCTGAATAGTTTTTTATTACTTTACTCTGTTTTTCTTCTCACATAGTTCTTAGTCTGGAAATTCTGTCTACTTAGGAGTCCTTAAGAGAGAGATGTCTGTTATTTGGGTTGAAATCCTGGCTCTGGTGACGTCAATGGAAAAAAAACACCCATTGACTTCAGCTGGGTCAGGTTTTTTCCCTTGTGGTTTAGGCATCTATTGATTTTAACTAGGGCTGTAGAGCCATACATAAATGAGAAACAAACGACAAAAAGGAGCAAATGATCAAGCTCTTCCCCAAAACAAAATCCTGGAGTGTCTCTGGACTCACCAACACCTGCCTCATGATCTCATGGACACATCTGCACTTCTCTTTAGAGAGGAGACAAAAGCACTGCACAGCACAAGTTATTTCTTATTTTTGTGATAAATTTTGTAAATAAGATGCCTGTGTGCAGCTATAATTATCCCTCAGCTGGGGGCAGGAGCTTTGAACTTCCTTCTAGCATCAGTCTTACTGGGTACCAGTAGACAGACATAGTCCTGAATGCTGTTGTAGTCATGTATCAGATACTTATGAGTAGCTTCTAAACTGGGAACTTGCTGTGTTGATAATGCTTGGCCATGAACTTTCTAATATTATAGTTAGTTCAATATATTTCATTGTTCTTGCTCACAGAAACTCTGCTTTCCATTACTGCTGTTATAAGATAATGATGCTTTTGCCAGGAAGGCAAGGTGCTGAGACCTGCTGGAAGTTGGGTTACACTAACACTGAGGAAGGGGAAAAATGTACAATTGTACAGTTCTTTATTGTAGAATGGTAGTAAAATCTGTGTGGAGCTTGTATGTTTTCCCAAGGTAAATCTTTTGAGTGGACTGCAGAGAACAACTTCCTAAACTTAGTATTTGGGAAATTATTTCTTCTGGTGTCATTCATTGAGGGAAAGAAACTGTATCTCCATTTGAATTTTGCACTCATTTAAAAATGTTGTGTTCAGGGGTAACATCTTGTTACCAATGGATTATGTCCTTGCTGTCATTGTGGCCATGAGCTTGTTGATGTGAATGAGATCTGGCTAAAAGCTGCCACTCCTATAGTGTCCTAATACATGAAATCCAAGAAGGGGCTGCTTGGGAAGAATTATTGCCCTTACTGGGCAGCTCTGTATTTGAAAGACCTAAGCCAGCCTGTTCGGTTCTCCAGCAATTCTTTGTTTTCTACAAATGCAGTAGGTTGCTGTTACACTAATGGTCAGGTTAGGACCTGCCAAGATCTATAAGGATCTACTGCTCCACCTTGTGGTCCGAAAAAAGTTTTCCTTCATTTCTACTCGAGCGATGTGTGAGAAAAAGACCAGCCACTCGTCCCTCTTCGTTAAACCAGAGTTTTACTGGAAAGCAGTACCATACTTTTCCTTGGTAGGGATCTTAAGGGCAAGTAATGTGTTAGCACCTTTGGTGTGCTTCGGGACAGGCACTGCAGGATGTGCTTGATTACAGAAGAAAGAGAAAGTTAATGAAGAGTGCTATTCAGACTACATAGTTCATAAGGTGCAGAAGAAATTATAAATAGCCAGAAAAAAATAAGATGCACAGTACTCAGCTGCTTTGTTCTCTACATACTGTAGGTCCGTGGTACCAGCTAGTTTGTGTGGCCAGTGAAGCAGCCAGGTAGGATGGAATCTTCTGTGCCGACAGTGGGCCTGAAAGTCAGTAGCTCCCCATAGCTCTGAAGATTTCAGTAAAGATGAACACTATGCAACCTGGCCACAATCCTTCCTGTACATCAGTGCTACAAAAGCTGCTTCTCAAACTAATGGGAGTGCTGTAGCAAGACTTGGCTTTTTACTCACTCTGTCACTAGTTGCAGTGCTTGGAAATACGTGATATTCTTTTCCAGCTCTGAAATAGACTTTAAAGGAGTAATATTCTTCTGTTCTTGAAATCTCAACTCCTGTGTACTTCAGCAGGGTGGGACCAAACCGTCACTGTTCTAGGGAAGCAGTTGATGACAGAGCAGTCCAGAAGGCTTTATAGTTGTACCAGTCAGGGAGTGCTGAATCCTAAAATTAGTGTATATTCTTAAACAATAGTAATAGCCAACAGTAGAAATCGGTTAATACCTATGTTAACAGCACAGCTTCTGCAACCACTTGCATTTCTGGAAGTGAGTGGTTGTGCTCATAAAGCCTTAAAGAGTAGGAGCACTGGAAAAATTACCACCTTATATAAAAAGACTTATTGTATAATAAGGGCAGCTTTCTGAATTGCATACCAGCAATCAGAATGCTAGTCATAAAAACACTATGGTAAAAGACAACTACCTGCCCAATCCTGTCTGAGCTTTGTGTGGTAATATGCTATCATAGAATTCCCATGCACTGCAAAGTTGTTACTGTGGTTTGGATGAGTTTCAGTATAAAGAACTATGTGGCTTACATAGCCAGACCTCCCTGCTGACAGTGTTTCTGAATGGTAGATCCTGCTTCTCAGAGTGGTGTACTGAGCTGTCACCTTTGCCATGCTTCAGGAGAGATTGCAAAAATACTTTGAGAATAGGGGAAAGGAGAGTGAAGAGTGAAAATAAAACAAAGGATAGCTTTGATAAGTGGTTTAGAGGTTCTTTCCTATGATCTTTATGGAGAATATGTCACAAGGCAAAGAAAACTGCTTCCCTCCACCCTGCTTCCTCCCACGTCCTTCTCCCTTCTTTAGGGATTAAAGGTTTTGAAATCTTTATGGCTGAAATCAAGTGCGTTGACTCTATACAGAAGTTAAGATGTTGAATCTTACTACAGTTATCTCTCCAGAATTTCCATGAGAACAGGGTTTATTCAACATTACTGGAGGTCTAGGCATTTTTTGGTGCTGATTTCCTGAAGGACACAGAGTTGCTGATGTGCTTCCCATTAGACATAGCAAAACTGAAGACATGAGCCATAGGATGTTGCTCCTCATAACTGCTAAAAATTCTTTAAACCATTGGTTTCCATTTTAATTCACAGCAGGAGGTTCAGTAATTTGTAGACTGATTTTAATCATCATTTTCCTCACAGCAGATCTAAACACTCACAAAAACTGCATGTTTCTTCTGATCTTAAGTGTAAGTAGTTGCATTAGCATTCTGTTTCCTATCAGTGTAAGTATAGGGAAGAAAGTATCTGTCTTGAAATACTGGAGCTGTATTCATATCTTTACTGAACTGACAGACAGGTTTGTCATATTTTGCCAAAAGAAGAAGGGACAATTCTGCCCCAAGCCCTCTGTAGAGAGTGTATTGGTGGTCTTAGGTACTTTGGGTTCTTTAGTAAAGAAGGGATGTTGTTTGCTACACTCTTGATATGGCCTTTTGATTTCCCATTGTTCCCAGTGAATTTATTAAAGAGCTTAAGAAGATGTGAGAAAACAGATGAAGCTTAAGTGGCTGCAGTTTCAGCTTGACTGAGTACCCAAACCCTGAGATCCCTAGCCAAACTACAAGAAGCTCCTGTATCTGTTTCAGTAGATGTTAATGTGAACACAGAAGGCCTCCTAATTTGACTTTCAGAATTTACTTGTCCAGGAGGGATATATATCCTGATGGAATAGCTTTCTAGGGGTGCTTCAGTTTCTTGGCAGAACTGAGAAGGGAATACAGGAATGAATGTGTGTGTGGGAAAGACCTTAAGCAGAGATTTTAAATTCCCAAACAATACAAAATTTATGACGTGATGTCTTTCCTGCCTCTTATTTCAGAATAAAGTGCTTCTGAGTGGTAATTAAAATGTGTTCATTCAGTGTGCTTGGAAAGAGTTCTCTTTGCTTTTGTCAGAACAGCTCATGTGGTTCATACCAGCTTTTTTACTGTCTCAGTAACATGGTGGAGCAAAGGTAGAAAACTAATTTTGGTGATTGACTGATTGATCAGGGCACCACTTAGATCAGTTCTGAATGCTTGACCCACATTAATCACAGGATGATCCTTTTAAGGTGTAATGCCAAGCTAAATACTATTAATCTTGTCTAGAACCTTTCTGTTAATATAAGTGTTGCTGGAATTTCTCGGGGACAAGTAATTTCTCCTCTCAGCCAGGTATTTAGTCAAGAGGCCATATGGTGTACCACTTACACACTGTTCATCATGTCTCATGCCAGTCAGAAACCAGAATGTTAAAATTGATGAAAGGTTTGGGTGAGAAAGATTCAGTTCTTCCTTATCAGCTATTCATAATGCTTCATAAGTAGTAGGTGTATGACATAGTAGCTTATAACCCTGCAGACTTTACAGTTCTGAAGATTTACTTTGCAGGGAAACCAACAAGATATGGAGGAGAACAGGGAATTTCAGAGAAGCAGTTGTTATATGAACTGAGCCTAGGTGAGCCTGTGCTCTCTACACACCAGGCGATTAGTGGCTGCTCAAGGAAAGGAAAGTGAAGTCACAGAGAGCAGCTGTGAGCTGGCCACTGAATCCAGCTTTGGGTAAGGAGGTACTGTCACACTACACACCTGAGTATTGTCCCCAGTGTCACACAATGCCCAGGAGCCTAAAGCTCATGGCCACAGTGTGGAGATCAGCATAACAGTTTCACCTGTCTGAGGTCACTGGTTTGCTGTGCTAAAGGGAACTGAAAACCCTTTATTAGGAAACTAAGATTTGCATGTGAGTTTGATTGATTGATGAGTCAAACTCTTGGCGTAGGCCTTGCAGTGAAATTACTTCAAAGTAGATTTATTATTATCATCATCAATGCTATTTTGGAATGTAAACCCTGATATTACAAGGCAAAGGTCTTCCACCTTTCAAGTGTAAAGTGATAGATGAGTCTTTCTCAAGAGAGTGATAAAATTGGGTGGCAGGCAGATGCTTGGCAAAACACGGGGCAGAGCCTAGTAGAAAGGGAAGGTGCTGCTGGCCAGCATCACAGCTTGCTCTTGATGGGACAGCAGGCTAGCCAGGCTCCAGGCTCTCTGGGAGGGAACCTTTCACAGGTGTCATTCTCAGTGCGTGACAGCTCTTGGCTCCTGGTGTTGTGCTGACCCTCTTTGGGCATATTCAGCTGTCTTTGATACCTGTGCTGTGGAGTGCTTGGTCCTGCATTACAGGTTGTGGAAATATGAATAGGAAAGGGAGTCTTATGATAAAATGTTAAGGTACTTCTGTTTTAAACTATTGATTGCTGGTGAACTGTTCTTGGAAGCAAACTATTTCTTCTAGAAATACTGTGGTCTGAAAAGACTTAAATAATGCTTCAGAGGAGATTAAAAGTATGTATTATGATAGTTGAAGAACTGTTAAAAAAATTATCTGCAGCTAGTAATAAATTCATGAAAAGCTTAATCTGATTCTTATGATACAATAAATCTCCAGTTACTAATCTGACAATTACATGCTTCCTAATGAGTTCCTTCTGAACATGACTGACCTTGAAAATACTTTGGCTCACAAAAAATAAAAGTACTGATAAATTATTTTTCCACAAATACAAATGGGAAATACTGTGTTTGCATATGACTATGCATTAAAATGAAACAAAGATTAACATTAATACTAAAAGTATATTGTACAAAAGCTATAATAGCTTTAACTAAGACTGAGCATCATCCTCCCCCACTGTGAGCACATCAGTTAATCATACTAGGCATTACTCAACTTCATTTGGCATCAGTAAAATTTTAGATGTAATCCAAGTATCAGGGTAAATCTTCCCCTAAGTTGATGAGAGTCCAATTTCGATACTCTTTTTATTCTTTATTTCAGCATAGCCTCTTACAGAACTGGGAGCACTGAAAAGGTTGGATGTGTTGCAAGGACTTGTTTTGAATAGGTTGAAGTTGACCACTCACAGGGAGGGTCAGACAGCTGGGGAGTTTCTTCCCTTTTTTTTTTTTTTTTTTTTTTTTTTTACAAAAAAGGACTCTTGGCAGAAATGAGTTATAAAGAGGATACAGCTTTTGTGAGAATAGCCAGTAGAGATGACTATAGTTGATGATTTCTCCAGTGACATACCCTGCTCCTTAAAACTCTCACAAATGGACTGCATAAAAGTAAACAGTGCTTTTTCCTTTTCAGCAGCCAAATACATATAAGTTGTGGTGTTTATTATCAGACAAACTGTGACAAGGTGATGTTTGAGAATTCTCCCTTCTAGAATGTTGTCTTATCTGCTTAATGAGTTTGCAGAAGTTTACCATCTGTACAGGACCTCCCTCCCTTTCTTATAAAGTAATTTTGAGCACATAATGGGCACATCCAGCTTCCAAGAAGTCAGTGAGGGCAAGGTTTCACCCACTGTGTTCATCCTAGACTGTCCTGAAAGCTTTCTGTGGCCCCTTCCATATTATACAGCCCCTGCATCTGTCTCTGCCCTTGTAAGGCAGGAAGGTCCTATGGAAGTAGGTAACTGAGAGAAAAAAAGCCGAACACTTGAGCTTTTTAGATCTTACTAAAGATTGGGGATTTTTATTTTTTTTTAAGTAGCAGAAGCATGTTTCCAAAACTCACAGTTGTTTACAGAAGGGTTACATTCTGCCATCTATCTTTGTGCAGAAGTCCCATTGGGGTCTCTCAGCAGGCTACTCCCAAAGCACAGATGTTTCTTTCAGCATTTTAGTGCTTCTGGATGCTTCTTACTGTTAACTTTTTGTTCCTGTGAGCTTGATAAAATACAAACAGGGTTGGGTTTTTTTGTTAATACCACCAGTGCTGTCTCTGAAATGACAAAAGTTCAAAATGTCTATGTAACTACCACTGGGTGGTGTATGCCTTGTGGAAGTAAAACTCACTGAAGAAAATGATCAGTTTTTTATGTGTGGAACTTTAAGATCTAACCCAAAAGCCTGTATGTCTAGCTTTTAATTGGGAAATTTCTATGGAGTTTATCAAAGGGCTTTGGCTAGTAAGAAAGTAGGGGTGTATATGCATCCATATCCTTGTAAAATGTAATGTTGAATGAGGGAATACAGTGGGTATTTATACTTTCTTTCTGAGTTCCTGTAAGTTCTCATGCTTTATTGAGAACCACCTATTTTTACAAGCATGGAAAGGCCCTTAGTGTGCCTGCTGGCATCCTAAATTAATCATAGCCAGCCTTAGGAATGTAAATGTCTACATATCACCCATGTCACTTTTTCTGAGGTAAAGGGAAGTACCATTTTCTACCACTTCCATGTTCTTGATGCTGTTGTTCAACATCTAAGAGCATTTGTATAACTTTTCTGGATATAGATCATAGAATCATAGAGAATTGAGCTCTAGTTAAATTGCTGAGGCTGAATAATTGCTGGGGGTTTCAGAATAAAAAGAAACTAAGGGAGGAAGAGGAAAGGAGACCTTTTCCTTCCACTGGTTTACTTTATACATGCCATCCAATTCAACTTTAATATGTTTTTTGGGTGTTTTGTTTTTCTTTTATCTAGTAGCTCCTTATAAATATCAAACTGTAACCCTACTAGAAGCAGCTTGTAAAACTTTGTTTATAGAACAGGTCTGAACATGCTATACAAGTATAGAAATGCTGCCCAATTTTGTTACTTTAACTTGCTTGGCAATACTAATATAATGAAATTAAATTTTCTCTATGCTTGTTAGTAAGTTAATTTTTATTACCTCTTCTATATGGGGATATGTAAGTCAAAAGTAATATAAAGCCCATTAGATTTTTCTTTTGAGGTAGCAAAAGTTGCTCTAGTGCTAGGAAGGTTCCCTCCTACAGTAGCAGTGTGAAGATTAAAAAAAAAAAAAAGTTTAAGAATATTACAGAATCATTGAATCATTTTGGTTGGAAGAGACCAAATA